>BDSI01000042.1:2500-65899 GCA_003117195.1 Eudorina sp. 2006-703-Eu-15
CACACACACACACACACACACACACACACACACACACACACACACACACACACACACACACACACACACACACACACACACACACACACACACACACACACACACACACACACACACACACACACACACACACACACACACACACACACACACACACACACACACACACACACACACACACACACACACACACACACACACACACACACACACACACACACACACACACACACACACACACACACACACACACACACACACACACACACACACACACACACACACACACACACACACACACACACACACACACACACACACACACACACACACACACACACACACACACACACACACACACACACACACACACACACACACACACACACACACACACACACACACACACACACACACACACACACACACACACACACACACACACACACACACACACACACACACACACACACACACACACACACACACACACACACACACACACACACACACACACACACACACACACACACACACACACACACACACACACACACACACACACACACACACACACACACACACACACACACACACACACACACACACACACACACACACACACACACACACACACACACACACACACACACACACACACACACACACACACACACACACACACACACACACACACACACACACACACACACACACACACACACACACACACACACACACACACACACACACACACACACACACACACACACACACACACACACACACACACACACACACACACACACACACACACACACACACACACACACACACACACACACACACACACACACACACACACACACACACACACACACACACACACACACACACACACACACACACACACACACACACACACACACACACACACACACACACACACACACACACACACACACACACACACACACACACACACACACACACACACACACACACACACACACACACACACACACACACACACACACACACACACACACACACACACACACACACACACACACACACACACACACACACACACACACACACACACACACACACACACACACACACACACACACACACACACACACACACACACACACACACACACACACACACACACACACACACACACACACACACACACACACACACACACACACACACACACACACACACACACACACACACACACACACACACACACACACACACACACACACACACACACACACACACACACACACACACAACACACACCCACACCACACACACACACACACACACACACACACCACACACACACACACACACACACACACACAACACACACACACACACACACACACACACACACCACACACACACACACACACACACACACACACACCACACACACACACACACACACACACACACACACACACACACACACACACACACACACACACACACACACACACACACACACACACACACACACACACACACACACACACACACACACACACACACACACACACACACACACACACACACACACACACACACACACACACACACACACACACACACACACACACACACACACACACACACACACACACACACACACACACACACACACACACACACACACACACACACACACACACACACACACACACACACACACACACACACACACACACACACACACACACACACACACACACACACGGGACATCGTTGCCCTGGCGGCGCTGACGGCCATGGAGCGGGCGAGGGTGGGGTTACGTGCAGCGACCCTCCACGGCGGCGCACAGCCCGTGCCGGGGCGCCGGCTGCCCGTCGCCGGTTGATGTAGCTAAGGCGCGCGCAGTCATGGAGTTCTGGCAGCGGGTGGCCAGTTTCGCAGAACTGGGCCCGCGACGGGGATGGGAGGGGGTGGGACCGGACCACCCAATCCTATCGGTGGTGGACGGCCGGATCCGCTGCGTGCAGCCAGTAGACGTAGACTCGTGATGGATAGATAGCAGCGCGAGACGCTAGGGGGTAGGGATTGGGACTAGGGAAGCCCACTTCCGGGCACGATGGGGATCCGTGGGTGCCCGAGGAGGGTCGGGCCAGACCAGTGGGAGTTGGCAGCGAGCGGGACGTGTAGGCGAGGGCCGCTTGCGACGGGAAGGGGTGTACGACAGGGAAGCTTGCGTGGTGATGTGCTGCCTTGTGCAAACCATAGCCCCATCATGGAGCACCCGACTGCATACCCGGACCCAGCAAGGCCTGACGCGTGCGAGCCGCCTCGCTCTGGCTCAGCTGGGCAGGCAGGCCTGCCGGAGGGTGCAACCCTAGCTATTACGATTAGGTTGGGACGCGGGACCAGGCTAGTTTTACCGCACCAAGCAGGGGCGCGCCTCCGAAACGCGCCCTGGGTGCTGCAAGGACTTGAGGAGGTTGAACAGCGGACTGCGAGGCGCAGACCGCCCGGGATGGGCCTTCGCCCACTCCCTTGAGGGGGCACAGCGGTCACCGATCCTCGGGGATCGGGCACGCGCCCTAGGTTGAGAGCGAGGGGACAGAGGCCCCTTACGCCCCTTTCCCCCGTATCCGGGGAAAGTGCTTCGGCGGTCTCCCGTATGGGGCGGGTTAGCGCCCCCGGCCAGTGTCGGCCCGGCAGATATGTAACGATTCACACACACACACACACACACACACACACACACACACACACACACACACACAGGTGCTGCAAGGACTTGAGGAGGTTGAACAGCGGACTGCGAGGCGCAGACCGCCCGGGATGGGCCTTCGCCCACTCCCTTGAGGGGGCACAGCGGTCACCGATCCTCGGGGATCGGGCACGCGCCCTAGGTTGAGAGCGAGGGGACAGAGGCCCCTTACGCCCCTTTCCCCCGTATCCGGGGGAAAGTGCTTCGGCGGTCTCCCGTATGGGGCGGGTTAGCGCCCCCGGCCAGTGTCGGCCCGGCAGATATGTAACGATTCACACACACACACACACACACACACACACACACACACACACACACACACACACACACACACACACACACACACACACACACACACACACACACACACACACACACACACACACACACACACACACACGGGGCGTTTAGGTAGTTGAGTTTCGACTGCATTAGCCTACGGCGTCATAGCCGCTACTTCTGCTGGCGTAACGGCGCCCACCGGCGCTCGACAACGATACGGGGCGCCACGGCATCACGGACTACACCACCTTGGGACTACTTATGGTCGACATACTTCGCCCTGGCATATTGGTAACTCTGGTCTCGGTCTCCGTCGTCGGTTGCATTACTGGACACGGGTCTTTTTTCGCGGCTCAGCTTTTCTCTTTGATAACACACGGGGCGGCTTTTAGTCACCCCACCCCTAACAGCCAGCACTCCCAACTCAGCCCCGCGCCGCCCACGCCCCAGGTTTTCACCCCGCCGTCTCCTTCCCGACTGCAGCAGCCGACTGCCGCGCGGCCGCAGCCCGCCGCATCTTCTCAAGCACCTCGTCCTCGAAGCTGCCGCCGCCCCCGCCGCCGCCCCCGCCGCGCCCAGTCGTCCCGCCGCCCCCGCCCATCGCCGCTGTCCGCCAGCTGCCGAACGCGGGTTCCCCTTGCCCCACCGCGGAGGCAAAACTGGGCGCCGTGTTGCCACCGGGCCCCGCTAGTGTTGTTCCCGCCGCTGTCCCGGATGCGGACGGGAAGAGGCCGGGCCCGCTGCCGGCCAACGGAAACGCCGGCCGTGGCCCCGAGCCCGCCGTCCCAACCGACGGGAACAACGGCCGCGCGGCCGATCTCACCTCCGGCAGTCGGGCTGGCCGCTGCAGCATCGATTGGGGATTCGGGCCGGCTGCGCCGCTCCCCGCACCGTCCCTGGGCAGCAACCCCTCGTCACCATCCGGCCGGCCCGGACCCGAACTCCCGCCAGTTGCTGCTGCTGCTGCTGCTGCCGATGTCGTCGCTGGCGCCGCCTTCGCTCCCCTCACGGACGCGGGTGCCGCGGCGTCCGGCGGCTGCGGCTCGTCCGCGGTCTCCAGGTCCCCCACCAGCGGCACTACGAGCAGCGGCTCGCCGGGGTCGCCGCACACGCTGTTCGCCGCCGCCGCCGCGGCCGCCTCCGTGCCCATGACCACCAGCGCCGTGGCCTTTCGCTTCTTCTTGCGGTCTCGGAGCACCACGTCCTGCACGGGCGCCCCGAACGTGCTGAAAATGCTCCGCAACTCCTCGCTGCCGTACTCGCGGCAGTTGGGATCCCAGGTCACCTGCGCGCGCATGCACGCGGAGGGTTTACGCAGAGGCGCCCCGGCGGGTGTTGAGTTGGCGACGGATGTTTCCAGGTACATACACGAAAGGCACCCCGTAATTTATTGGACGATGGGACCGCGTACTACCGGACAGTGAGTACTTTATGACTGCTTGAATCAGGAACAGGAGATGGTGTCACAAAGCCCGACAGGGCGCTTGCACAACTGTCAAGGTCAAGACCCGGGTCAAAGGTGCGTCCATCCGAACGCGCGGAGATGGGACGAGCCATCTTTACGGGGAAGGGATGAGGTGATCAACACGGCACCCTGCAAGCACGCTGACGCTGACGCGGCCCGTTGCACAGCAGTCCACCTCGTCAGTCGCACCTTCAGCGTCCTGCGCAGCTGCGCCTTCACAGCGGCCGACGCGGCGCCGTCTTCGGTGCCGTACGACGTGCTGGTGCCGCCCAAGCCGCCGGGATCCGCTGCCGCCGCGCGCTGCGCCGCTATCGCGGCCGAGAGTTCCGCCGCCTGTTGCCGCTGCCGGCGTTCCTCTTCCTCCATCTTGCGCCGCAGCCGCTCCAGCTCCAACTGCGGGTGTCGGCGGGCGTTATGGTGCCATATATTTAGTGAACGGAACCTGGTGCATCCCAGTTCTCAGATCAACCATACGGCCGGAATGCACTGCCTACCGTTGCTCAGTGTTCCCCCGCACCCAAGGTTCCTCCGACAACGCCCAAGCGTCTTTGCCATGCATCCATGACCTGTGTATGCACAGCGCGCACGTGTGCCGTACGACCGGGCGAGCGCGCCACCTCACGCGGCTTCCCAACGTTATTCGGTGAATGCCGCAAGACCCAGGGTATTTGTCACCGACACGTAACTCCCACCTTGAGCCGTTGCCTCGCCATCTCCTCCTCACTCCGTTCGCTCGTGCTCTGCGAGGGGTCAGGCGCGGACAAGGGTGTCGTTTAAACACCTAGCCACCCACACATGCTGGTCGCAGACCGACCGACCGACCGACCGACGGCACCAAGCCCCGGCGACCGGACCACTGTCCCAGCTGGCCCCCAGCCCAACCACCGGATCCAACCACAAGATAAAAACCAAGTCAGGCAGCAAGCCAGCGAACGACCCCGCCCTGGTGTGTACCGCCATTATTCGTCTGGTAAGTAGTCCGGGTTCGTTCTGTTTCAATTGGGCTGAGGGTTCGTCCTGACCCGCCCCAAGGTCTGCCGGCCCAGCCGCCCACCTGCCGCTCTCTCCGCTCCAGCTCCTCCCGCAGCTTCCGGCGCTTGTCGCCGACCTGAGCCTCGCGAGCCGCCCGCTGCGCCTGGGCCCTGCGCGCGGCGTCACCGAGCGACACTGCCTCACAGCCGGTGAGCCACGCACTCACAAGGCATACCTAGATGCCGCAGAAGGTAGTCCGGACAACGATTCTCCCACCACCCATCATCGACCGTCCCAAAGTGAGGAGTTCGGTGAGGGCTGCGTACCTCTTGAGGGCTCGCGACGGATCCCCCTGACGTGACGACCCATGGGCCACGTCCTCACCTGAGCAGGTCGTCCAGCGCCCCGCGAGCAGCCTTGTCGAGCAGCAGCCGGTACGCCTGCTCCAGCTCGGCGAACTCCGCGGCTGGGGTTGCGGGCGGCGCCAGGGCGTGTCGGGAGCACGGGGACGCAGAGGGCGTTACAGCAGGGAGGATGCTTGCGAGCAGCCAGCCTCAGGGGCTAAAAAGAAGAACCTCAGGGGCACACGCACTGCGTCAGGCGCTGGGTTTGGTGCGGATGCGCATACGGCGCTACCACACCGATGGGAGGGCCGTGGCGACAATTGTGTCCATGGGCAGCAGATACCGGATGGGACGGATGGGGCATCACTACCCAGCAGACACCACGAGAGGTCTGTGTACGAGGACAATCACACAGCCATGTTGTGGTTCTGTGAGGCCCCGGTTCGCCCGTTACGGCCCCGGCACTGAGCCCCACACGGCTAAGCCTGTGGGACGGGCTTCCAGAAGGACAGCTCACCAGCATTGGGGTTGTCACGGTTCTTGTCGGGGTGCTTCAGGATAGCGAGGCGCCTGTACGCCTGCACAGGGTCAAGGCAGGAGCCGGTTCCTGTGTTTGGGGTTTAAAGCACGCTGGTGGAGTGGTCGGGACTCGGCAACCGTCCAAGAACCGCGCTGCGGGACAAACGGTCGGGGGGGCCCTTCCCTTGACCGCGTCCATCGCTGCTTGGTAAGCAGCCGCCATCCTCTGCCACCATATACAAATTTTAGCTACTAACCTTCTTGATTGCTGCGTCGTCCACGTCTGGACCTGGCTGCAACTCCAGGATCGTATACGCATTTTTCTTGGAGTCATCCATAATTTTGGATAATTAATTACTTAAATGACGTTAATAAAATAACAAGGCGGGCGTACCGGTTTCCTACTGTGTATTCTGCATGTAACTACCGGTTCATGGGGATGGTTCAATCAGCATCCATTTGATCATCGCGTTATGCACCATGGGTAACTTCTGACATTGGCATGCTGCAAGTCTTGGAACTGTCGGTGGGGCGGTTGTACGGGAAACGGTATTGTAGTCCAAAATTGCGCTGAGAACGATCGCCTCAAACACAGTTATTGCAAGACATGAAGCAGAGTCTTTCGCCTCAATACTGAATTTTCTGATGACGTTGCTATTTCTCCAGCGTCGACTAGCGTTTTCGCGTTCCGAAAAGGCATGTAAACGGCCAAGGAATTATCATTAATCACGCCATTTATAGCATATAAATTAGCACAGCAGCTCCGCCACGAAGCTGCGCGTCGTGAAGCGGCGATGCTGCGACGCGTGGCGCAGTCCTGCGCCAACTTGCTCACAAGGCAGACATGTAATGCTCTGGTAGGCCACTCAAAATGACTCATTCGCTTAATTCGGTAGCGCACTCGATCTTGGCGCAGTTAAATTATGGCATGGGTGATGCAGGAGCTGGCGCAGCCAAGCACGAGCGGCAACCTGTCTGTCGCTTGTAACGAGGCCTTGCAGCAAGGTGGGCTCACCGCGACCTCACCCAGGGTAGATTACCCGATGGTTACGCCCTACCTGACACCCTGTCGCGCAGGCGGGGCCTACCTGCTGCAGCTGGTCAGGAACAAGTACACCTACAAGTTCAAGAAGGCCGCCCCCCTTCCAGGTGAGGGCGAAGTAACCGAATGCACACATGAGCATCAGGGCCGAGCTGATTCGCTGCTGCGGACTGATGATCGTTGCCCGCCGCCCCGCTCCACTGCATCAACACCCCCAACACTCGCAGGCCTGATCTACTGGAAGCCAACCACCCCCGGCCTGCGCCACAAAATCACAATCGACTACGAGTCCCTTGGCGTCTATACGGGCCCGCCCACAGCGAGCCTATCTCGGCACGTGGCGAAGACGGGCGGGCGCAATAACACGGGCCACATCACCACACGCCACCGCGGCGGCGGGCCGCCCAAGGTGCTCCGGGAGGTTCAGCTGGATCGGCGAGAGCTGGACGGGCTGCCGGGGGTGGTGCAGCGGGTCGAGCTGGACCCGAACCGCTCGGGCTTTCTGGCGTTGGTCAAGTACTCGCCGGGTGCGTGGGTGTGCGGTGTACTCGGCAACCCGGCTACTCGCGGGGTTTGGGATAGATCGGTTCGGATTGAATGGGGGCGGGTGGGTGTGCTGCCAGGGAGGCCGGTGTCGCAGGCTTGAATTCGGCAGTGACACGGATGCCGGCCCATCACGGCTTCGACGATGCTGAGCGGGTGGGCCCCCGTTGGGAAATCGGGTGCTTGCGCAGGTTCGGGCGTTGAGAGCCCGGAGCACTGCACTCAAGAGGCCCCCCCGTGTGACCTGGCCGATGTGAGATCCCGTCCCTTTTCCCCTCCAGCCCCGAAGTGGTTTTGCTGGCACTTTACTTGCCGTCGGTCGTGTCCAGCTCACCCTGACCGTTTTGGTGAAGGTTTAAGAATTAGATACGGTACAGTTCGATTGATATTGGTTGGCACTGCCACACGCCATTTCTCTGCCGGGCGGGCCGAACCCAATCAAACCTTTCTCTGTCCTTATCAAACCGGGAATGGGCATTCGTACCCAGAAATGTCTACCAATACCTGTCCCCTCCATACCCCCCTGGCTACGTCGCACAGAGGGCGAGCTGCCCTTCCTGCGCTACCACCTCGCGGCCGGGGAGCTCAAGCCCGGGGACGTCATGATGGCGGGCCCCGGGGCGCCTGTCAAGACGGGGAACGAGCTGCCGCTGCGGGAGATCCCCATCGGCGTGCCCATCCATGGACTGGAGCTGAAGCCCGGGGAGGGCGCGCGGCTTGTGCGCGCGGCCGCCACCAGCGCAGTCATCCAGAGCAAGCAGGAGCACTACGCGGTGGTGAAGCTGCCGTCGAGTGAGTGAGCGGGAGGGTCAGGCAGGAGGGTTGGCAAGCGGGTGGGTGGGAAATCGGGGGCCTTGTTTGGTGGGGCGAGCAAGTGGTGATTGTTTTTCGGCTGCCCGGGGTTTCCAGATCTGGAAGGGACAGCTGGGATCCCTAGAGTTTGCAAAGTTGAACGGGGGTGCCTCGCGCCAGACGGAGATTGTAGACTTCCTTAGGAATACTAAACAGGCTAAGGGGCTTTATTGTAGATGGACGGGAATCACCTCGCTCCTGCACATGCCCTCGCTGCTGATCCCTGGCCGCGGACGGGCCATTTCTGCGACGTGTTTCACTCTGATGCTGCGCCTGCTGCTGTTGATCCTGCTGCTGACCCGTGTTGTTGCTGCTCCTGGTGCTGCTGCTGGTGGTCTTGGTGTTTGGTGCCGCAGCTGAGATCCGGCTGATTCACCTGGACTGCCGGGCCACGGTGGGGGCGGTCAGCAACCACCTGCAGAACCTGATCAACCTTGGCAAGGCGGGCGAGCGGCGCAAGCGCGGCTGGCGACCCAGTGTGCGCGGCATTGCCATGAACCCCGTGGACCACCCGCACGGC
Organism: Eudorina sp. 2006-703-Eu-15; assembly: GCA_003117195.1. Taxonomy (NCBI): domain Eukaryota; kingdom Viridiplantae; phylum Chlorophyta; class Chlorophyceae; order Chlamydomonadales; family Volvocaceae; genus Eudorina; species Eudorina sp. 2006-703-Eu-15. The sequence goes on from BDSI01000042.1 coordinate 11,805, forward strand.
GGTCGGACCAACGGCGGTCGGCCGTCCTGCACGCCGTGGGGCGTGTACACCAAGGGCACGCGCACGCGGCGGCGCAACAAGGGCTCCAACCGGTTCATTTTGGTGCGCAAGGGCGGCCAGCTGATTGAGAAGTTCGTGCAGGCGCGGAAGTGGCGCGCGCGGTTGAAAATGGAGAAGTTGAAGCAGTCGCGTGGTGGAGGGGCTCAGGCGGCGTCTGCCGGGGGCTCGAGGCGGTGACAATGGACGCAGGTTTTGCGGGAGGGTTGATTTATGCGGGGCGCTTGGTATGAACCAGGTGGTGGGGCCGTGTCCCTGAAGTGAAGGGCGATACGGAGATACGTCGCTATCCAGTACGCTGGGCGGGTGCGGTGTCTTCGATGAGCTTTTCAGGTTGGTTGGAAAAGATTTGGAGCAGTACGTGCAGTGGGGGGCGGGAGCAGTAGGGGTGCCAGCTGCAGCGTCTAGTGGAAATGTGTCTCCCCACGGGACGGGTGCGCGATACCGCGTCCGGCACCGTCGTGCAACATAAGTCTTGACAACCCGCCTGGACGCTGAAATTTTGTTTGTGATTTGTTTGGATGCTCGATTGTAACGAAAGGGCATGGCGTTTGGAGGTTGGCGGCGTGAAATGCAAATGGCGTATTATAATCTCGTCCCCAATCTCGATATGTGTACGTGCGCCCAATTCTCAGTATGCGCACTCTGCATGGTAATACTATTAGTTGTATTCAACTCTAGTTTATTGGAGGATGGCCACACATGAGCGTTTACGTGGTTGTAGGAAACGTAGCTGCAGACGACTGACTGAATCTGCTGCTAATGCACCGCCGAAATGGCGTGATGAAAGCAACTGATTTTCAATGCAATTTATCAATTTCTGATCTAGACGCGCTGTAGTCGCGACGGTTCCGCCGGCGACTGGAGTCTTGCAAACCCGCACTGGTGCCCTCTCCACCAGATCCGAAACATTGGCTGCACTGGAGACTTCGCTTAGTCCATCAATCATATAGTCGCCGCAAGGCTGCGACTAGTGCAAGCCTGATGGCTTTTGCTCAAACTCAGCAACAGGTAAGGCGCAGATAACTGGCGTAATTTCGATCTCATTATCTCTGATGGTGATATTGTTTCACGTCTTGCAGCTGAGCACGGGCTATCGTGCGCGGTGTGTAAGTTTGCTGAATCGATGTTCGAAGACACTAGCACGCCGGAAGGAGAGCCAGCGATGCCATGCACGTGAGGGTCATAATCAGCTGTCGCAGAACGTCCCGGTCGCTGAGGAGCAGAAGTCCCAGCAGCAGGTGCGGTGTAGGTGGATTGTATTTTACGACTTGCCCTGATAGCGTGTGCAGACATGGGCGCGCAGTTTCTGAACAACGTTCCCCTATATGGATATGCAGACATCTGCAAGTAGGGTCCAGCAGCTGGCAGGGCGGGGCGGGACCCCAAAGGCACCATCGCCAACCGCTGCAGAGTTGACAACCCGCATCCGCGATTGCAGCAGCCCGGCGCAGCTCCTTGACCTCTACCGTCTCCATGGAACAAATTTCAAATCATTCCATGCGCACATAGCGCTTAACCGGCTGGTGGACGTGGCCACGCCACCGTCCGCTGGGGAGGGCGACGACAAGGGGCCTAGCACTGCCGCGGAGCATGACACCCTTTGGGCTGCGCAGGAGCAAGCGCGCCACCAAACCACGCAGCTCACAGGCAGATTGCGGGTGCATCAGGGTCAGGACTTTGCACAGCCGCCGCTGCATTCCGGTCCCGAGGACGTTGCGGCACAGCAGCTCCCCGGGGAGTCCGCTGACCCGGATTTGGAGCGCAGGGGGACCAACTCCCAAGCATCCACGTCCGAGCCGTCCTCGGCAGACGAACGTAGCAGCTTGCCGCGGTCGCACAGAGCCAAACAGCGCAAGCCAACCCAGATGCCAGCGCCGGATTCCGACACCCAGTCGATCCCCGGACAGCCGACCACCGCAGCAACGGTGGCCGCTGGGGGCGATGGCGGCGACGCGCACGTGTTGTTGCAGGCCGCCGCCCCTGTTCCGCAGAAAAAGAAGAAGAAAGGGCAGCAGCCCCCGCCGCGGCAAAAGGTCTTGGCGATGGTTTCCGGGCTGGCTCGGATCCTGTCCCATTCATGTCACGAGCTGGACGGCCCGGCTGTTGCTGCGACGGCCCGTGCGCTGTCCCGGCTCCGGTACCAGGATGTGTCCCTGCTCAGGCGGCTGGAGCAGCGAACGCTGAAGCTGCTGAAGGAGCCCCCCGGCAAGCGAAGGGACCCAGATGGCGCAGCCAGGGCAGCGGGTCTCGACACTTTGCCCAGCAGTAGCAATACGGATACTGTGGCGGCCTCAGTTGCGACTGCGAGCGGTGCTGCTGCTTCCGCCGTAGAGCCGCAGGCGCCACTTCAGCCGCCACAGCCGCAGACGTCACAGCTGCAGAGGCGACGGGGACAAAAACAGCAGCGTCAGCGAAGAAGACCGGAAGCCGACAAAGCCCGCCGCAGTACCAGCCTCAGCAGCGGAGGCAGTGGCGGCATGGATGCTGACGACCTAAGCGCCTTGGTGCACGCCTTCAGCGCCCTAGCGCATCGCCCCTCGTCGGCCTGGCTCGCCGCAGTCGTGCAGGCCACTGATCCCCACCTACCCGCCTACGCTGCATCCCGAAGGGGTCGTCTGCCGCTGCTGATCTCAAACCTGGGCTCCCTCGGCGCCGCGCCGCCGGCGGGATGGCTCCGGGCGGCTGCCGCCGCCGCACAGCCCAGGCTGGCGGCCTGTCCGCCGGAGCAGCTGCGTGCCTTGGCGGCGGGGCTGGCGGCCATGAAGCACTCGCCTGGCGAGGCCTGGATGGGGGAGTACCTGGCGGCGAGTGAGCAGCGACTGCCCGAGTACTCGCCCTGGGAGCTGGTGTCTACGGTGGCGTCGCTGGCGGCGTTGCGGTGCACACCCGGGGACAGCTGGATGGCCAGGTTCTACGAATGCAGTGCGGCGCTGGTGGGCACCCCTGGCGGCTTGACGGGGCGCATGGTGAGTGGCGGATAGGGCTGTGTGGGATAAGTGGGGGGCCCGGGCGTCAACGTGGCACTCTGCATCCTGAATTTTGAGTCAGCCTACGCCGCGACATAGCGCAGTTACTGGCTGCTGCGGTGCACCCTAACGACACGAAGGGAAACGGGGTGTCTAGCGTACGCACAGATACACACACACCCGTTCGGGCGGGTTTCGGGTGTCCTCTGTTTCCGTCGCGCATATCGACTCTTACGCTGGACTTCACTTCTCGCGGCGCAGGTTTGTTTCACACACATAGGAACCGCGTGTCCGCGTCCATCCACCGCGTTTGCGACCCTCGCCTTTCTCCTGCCGCTACTCATGGAGCACTGCATCCGCACCGCGTGCCTTTCTCCTTCCTCCGCTTACCTGTCGCTGCTGCTACTGCGGCTGCTGTCGCTGCTGCTGCCCGGCAGGCGGCCGTGCTGCTGTCCTCCCTCTCGCAGCTCAGGTGCAAGCCCGCGGGCGACTGGCTCACCCGGCTGCTGCTGGGCACGCGACGCAGCCTGGGCGAGGCCACCTCGGAGGAGCTCACGGACGTGCTGGCGGCCCTGGCGCGCCTGCGCTTCCGCCCGCCGGAGCCCTGGCTGCAGCAGTACTTTGCGGCCTCCTTCCAGCGCCTGCCCTTCCAGACGCCGGAGCAGTGCTGCGCCACCGCTGTGGCGCTGTCGCTCCTGGGGCGTCGGCCTCAGCCGTTGTGGCTGGAGGAGCTGGGGCGGTACGTGTGCAGCAAGCTGGCGCTGATGCCGGCGGGGCAGCAGACCTCGGCGGTGGCGGCACTGGTGGAGCTGGGGTATGAGCCGTCGCTGGCGTGGCTGGAGGCGTATGAGAAGCAGTCGAACGCCAGGTTGGCGGAGAACACGCCGGAGGAGCTGTGCAGGGCGCTGTCAGCGCTGGCGACGGTGGGGTTCAAGCCGCAGGTAACGGGGCGGGGCGGGGCGGCGGGTGCGGAGCGGGTGGTGGCTGGGTTGCTGGCCAGCAGGCACCCGACTGGGCGGCACCGGCGAGGCGGTGGTGGTTTCAGGTAATGGCCAAAACAAAGTGAACATGTCGTGCTGCAACTGCACGAGGGAGGTCTGAATCGAGCTCACGACGGTGGTATGCGTTGCGTCTGTGGATCCTCTCTCGCACCTTTCTTTCCCGCAATTACACGATAACCGTTTTTGGGGTTGTCGTGCAGCCATCTGATGCTCCCTACGGTGACCGAGGTATGAGTGGTCCGTTAGGGTATCGGGGACCACAGGCTGGACTGACCGACTGACTGATGAGCGGCGATGTCACCTCCCCCCCTCTGTTGCGACCCCGCCTCTCCCCTTCCCCTCCTCCCCGCCGCAGGGCTCTTGGCTGTACGCCTTCATCATGGCTACCTACTCCAAACTGGACTCTTTCGACGCAACCCAGCTGGCCCTCGTCTTCGACCGCCTGCCCGCGCTCACGCCCCACGGCTCCTGGCTGGATGCCATCATCCAGATCTGCGCAGCGGAGGCCGCAGCCAAGGCCAGCCAGCAGGTCAACCTGCAGCAGCAGCAGCAGCAGCAGCAGCAGGAGGTCGGGTTGGAGCTGCAGGCTGCGGCGGCCGCAGTGCAGCAGCAGCAGCAACAACAGCAACCAGCGGCGCAAATGCAAGCGGCAGCAGGGCAGCAGACGGAGTCACCCCCGCCGGCAGAAGCAGGGTTGCTGGCCGCGACGGCCTCCGCGACGCTTGGCGGTGCAGTGCCGGCGGCCCTTGCGCCGCGGCCCGCTGAAATGCCTGGTGCTGGGGCCTTGGAATCGCAGTCGCCGGCCCTTGGGCCCGCAGCGGAGAACGCGGTACTAGAGCCCGTCACCGCGGCGCCAGCAGCCGCCAGCTCCACCAGCACCACCGACTTGATTGTCCCGGCCGACGCCGTGACTGTCGTCGCTGCCAGCATCGCTCCAGGGGACGGGCGGCCGATTTGGGTTGCCGAGGCGTCGACCGTGGGAGCAGTGCCGGCCTCCGCGGGAGCTGCCGGTGTCGGGCCCGATGTAGCTGTGGCGGCGGATCGCCTGTCGATCCCCTCCCTGAACGGCATGATCCCGATTTCATCCGAGCTGGTGCCGACGGTGGGGGGCCTGGTGTCCATCGAGACAGCGCCAGGCGCCGGCCTCGACCCGCGGGGCCCGCGGATGACTGGGTCCGCGGCGGGCTTGGAGGAGGCCCCCGAGCTGGGCGCTGCAGTGGTCGTGGGCGCCGACGCGGCGGCGTCGATGCAGCGCGTGCCGCTGGCGGAGCGGCTCGTGGTTGAGTCGGGTGCGATGGTGGCTGTAGCATTGACGGCCTCTACCGCCGCGGCGCTCGGGGATGGCAGTAGCAGCAGCGGCAGCAGCGACGGGAGCGAGGGGGTCAGTGGCGGCAGCGTCGGTGAGGCAAGCAATAGCGCCGTCAGCAGCAGTGGCGCAACGGAGGGCGGTCGCAGCCGGCGAAGAGGGAATGGGCGTGGCGGGGGTGACGGCGGCGGCGACGGGGGTGCTCCCGGGGGGCGTGGTGGCGATGGTGGCTGGGCCGATTTGTTCCCGGACGTGGGCGGGTCAGGCGCTGGAAGCGGCACAGGCGCCAGCCGGCCCCCGGATGTGGGCCTGCTGCAGCGGCCCCGCGTTGCCAGGGCGCCAGCGGGGCCGGTGCTTGTGGCCGCGGCTACGGCGATCCCTGCTGCCGCTGCCGAAGGGGGAATGCCGATTGCGCGTGGGGCAGCGACACCGGCGGCGGTGGTGGTGGCGCAGCAAATAAAGACGGGTGCAGTGGATGGGATGTCCGAGGAGGGCTGGAGGGGGACCGACCTGGCGTTGCAGCAGCTCGCCAGCGCCGACGGTGCCACGTCAGCTGCGACCCCCGCCGTGGCGGTGACTCTACAGCCCAAGCCAAAGCCGCCGAGCGCGCCAGGCGTGAATGCTGTGGGCCAGGCCGCGACGGCGACGGCGGGGGCGGCAGCGACCACTCAAGCCGTGGACTCAGCTGCGGCAGCAGCGATGTCTGTAGGAGGTGCGGTGGCTGTGAATGGCTGCGGCAGCAAGGCATCAAGCCCGGTTCAGCCGTTTGGTGCCGCCCCGGACCGGGCAGCGCACCGCACCCCTGGTTCGGATGCCGCGGCACAATCAGCCGCCGCCGCGCCAAGCAGCGCCTGTGCCTCTGCGGCCACCACCGCCGCTGCTGGAATCGCCGGACCGGTGGCGGACGGCTGCGTCCAGTACCTGGACAGCGAGTCTCTGTCGCGGCTCATTGGGCCGCCGGACGGGCCGCCCGGGCCCGACTTCAGCGGCTGCCAGAAGCGCGCGAAGGCGGCCCGTGGGGCGCGTGGGGCCGGCGGCGGGGGACCGTTCCAGCTAGGGCGCATCTGGAACACCGACGGCGGGGCCGGTGGCGGGGGCCCCATGGCTGGCCCTGTGCCGTCACCTTCGGGCTGAAACCACCTGGGGTGGGAGGTGTGTGCGGTGCGTGGGATCGTGGGTCGGCTGTGTGTTTAGACGATGGGCATCACCTGCACGGACCGGTGGAACCGGCGGTGTCGTGCGTGTCACGTGCGTGTGTGGGTGTACCTGCGCGCCTGAGTGTACGGCAACCCCGGACGCGCTGTCGAAAGGCAGGTGATGTGCCCGCCCGACCACAACCCCGGCGGTTGGACAGGCTCGTGACGTCCTGGGTGCGTCGGAGATGCGCAACCCATGGCTCAGTGTAAGGCAATTAGGTGTTATTCCTTGAGCAGGCATAGTACTGGTCCTGTCAGGTCAGGTCAGGTCAGGTCGGGCGCGAGGAGGTGAGCAACAGAGGTCGCGGTCAGAGGTCGCGGTCGCTTGATTGACCAAGCGGGCGGGGGAAGGGGGGACCCCTTCCCAAAGAAATCCCGGTGGCTCGATGCACCTGCCTACGTGCACCTGTTGAGTGGGGTTTGGCGTGGGAGCCTCCGGCGGGATGTAACTTGATCGGTGTGGCAGTGGTTAGATTGCCGGTCGACGCGCAGTGAGCTAGGAGAGCGTCTGGCGTTATAGCGCCCGTGCGGAGTGGTTCGTGAGCGAGGGTTAGGCAGGAGGGGCTTATGCCACGGGCGCCGTTGCCCCGCAGCGCACAGCCCCGCCAGCGAGCAGAGCAGAGAGACACATATTTGAAGTCGAGTGGCGTGAAAGTGGCGGTGGGCGTGTTTCGTTTGTTTGTTTCCCCAGTATGATTGGCAGTGGAGGTGTTGGGTGCGCCTTGCGAGTTTCCTGGTCATACGGAGGGGCATGACGATATCACCAGCGCGACTTGTGATGTATGATATGTGGCCTGTTGTCCGGGCGGCTAGAAGTAGCTTACGGGGGAATGGATTAGAAAGGGGCGGCGGCGCGGCCTAATGAGTGCTGCAGTGCAGGAGTGGGTGAATGAATTTTGCTGATGCGGGGAATCCTTGGAAGTTTCAGGGAGGGTGCGGTGGGAGTGCAGGCCATGAGCTGTGGCGTGGGAGTGGTTGATTGGGCTATCTGGAGGTCGGCGTGCACGCAAGCATACGGTACGTGTGATGAGGGGTATGTTGGCAGGGCAGGATCGCTGCGCCACGAGTCGTTCTTCAGTCGGGCGTCCAGGCCAGGGCGGCGCTAACCTGCGCTCCCCAGTTCCGTCCGCTGTGTTGGAGTTGACATATCACTGTAAGCCTCGTCATGGGTCCGACATGGCGTATGGCCTCTTCGAAAATGGCAGCATATGTGTCAAGGCCGAACGTTTTGAGGTGTGAACCACGAGCTGGAAAGTTGTTCGGCACGGCAGCACTTCGGCGCCTTCCCACTGACTGCCAGGCTCGTGCTCGTAATGAACTTGCATGTGTGATGTGGAGTGCTTAAACAAGACTTTCCTCCCGTTCCCGTGGAGCAGCCGATTGGCGGGGCCCGGCAGTACACAGTCCGGGCCCGGGACTCCCGGAAAACCAGATGGAGCCATACTTGATGTCATGGCCTCAGATTTTGCCATGGATTACGCGTGATGCAAAGCTACTAACTCACCGGGCCGGCCTCTTTGCGCGTTGCGAATATGTGTCACGAGCATTTGCTGACCGCATATTATTCTGTTCTGCGTAGTTCAGAATGAAGCGAATACCTCTGCCTGAGTCCAGATGAAAGTACACCGGCAACTTTTAGGATTCTGTAGACGACGATGCGTTGGACGCTGCATACCACTTGACTTGATGCCTTACTTTATAACCTTAATATTGTCGCTTGTCTCTCACCCATGGACATAATGACCGGGCGAGGCACCTATCTGTACACCTCGACGCGACTCGGGCCTACCTCAAGAACTCCGAGTGACATATACATTGAAGCCTGAATTGCTTAAATTGCTTAATCTCCTACATAAAAAATACGCACTTGCTGCGTTTGACGACGGCTTGCGCTGGCCCACTGCTTTTCCCTGCGAAAGCGCCATGCCAGGTATGGAAAGGTTTCATGCATACTAGTTTGTTGCTTTATCTTTTTGGGAGGTACGTTCACTTTGCCCTCTGTTGCACTTTTCTGATGTCCCGCATCCAGGTGTGACAGTAAACGCCAAATGTAGCTGGCATATAGGCTAAATTAGTATAGTGGGACATGTACAACCTGGAGGCATGCGGTGGTGCGTCACCAACGAGCATTCTTACCGGCGGGGTGACTCCCACAAGGAAAGGCTCTTTTGGCCGCCGCGATCCTGAGGCCTCCAAGGTAAAGAGAATTATAAGGGGAAGCAGTGCCTGTGCAGTTCGACTGCCGTACCAAACGACGAAAGCCCTATTTGTTGTCTCTTCACGGAAGGTTATCATGTATGTCTGTCGCCTTGCGCAAGACACGAGCATACATATGTTTCTGTGTCTGTGTCTCAAACACGTGGCATCGATCTCTCGCTCGGGCGGCGTGTACCCTGTTCCGGCGTGACCCCCGCCGTGCTCGCAGTCGGCCGTGTCTCTGGCCTGGCTCAAGCGCTTTGCCGAGCAGCACCGCCTGGAGCAGCGCGGCCTGACGTCGGCCCAGGTCATCTCGGAGCACGTGGTGCCGCGCACCGCATACGACAAATGCGCCTTCGCCGCGCTGCTGCTGAGCGACGTGGACGCTGCTGAGCGCTCAGCCCTGTCCCAGGGCCGACCCTACTTCTTCGTGAGCCACGCGCGCTCGCGGCCCTTCATGGAGACCCTCACCACCCTTATCCACCACTTTGATCCGGAGCAGCAGCGCCATTGGCGGCGCAGGGCGGACGGCGAGCGGCTGCCCCTGCTTGCGGACGGAGACGTCTTCCTCTGGCTGGACGTCTTCGCTGCGGTGAGCCATTCCCGACTAACGGACACGGGGCTCACGAATCGCAACCCCTGGCCGGAAAACAAAGTTTACGTTTACACGCCGCCTGCAGTGCCGCCGACTGACCTCCCGGCGGTTTCCCCCGCAGAACCACCATGTCGATCTGGGTCAGCACCCTCGGGAGCTGGCGGAGTTGCAGGCAGCAGTCTGTGACGCGGAGGAGACGCTGCTCGTCATGGATCCATACGGCACCGTACTGAAGCGGATCTGGTGCCTGACCGAGGCGTGGTGGACGTGCCGGGAGGGCCCTGGCCGGCTGCGGCTGCTGGCTGTCGATGTCGTACACGAGCACCTGCGGCAGGTGGGCCGCGTGCGGCCGGCTGCCGCCAGGGTCCGCAACCCGGAAGCGGAAACGTCGGACCCGGCGACCACCAGGGGGCTCAGGGTTGGGCTGGTGCGTGTACGACATGCTACCCTGCGCCCCGGGTTTTCTCATTTTGGCTGCTGAAGTCCCGCCCTGTCTGATCGCTTCCCTACGGGTTGCGGCTCAGATATGTTCATGATGTCTAGGGCATTGACCCCACTTATTGAACCGAGAAGCATCCACGCGGGTGGCGGTTGAGGCCTTAACCGCCATCCCTTGCGGGCTGCGGCCCACGTCACCGCCCAAACCGCCAAAACCGCCCAAACCGCCCAACCCGCCCAACCCGCCCAACCCGCCCAAACCGCCCAACCCGCCCAACCCGCCCAAACCGCCAGGCGTTCATGGGCCTCCATGTCAGCCGCGCACAGTCAGCCCGCGAGGGCGATCGGGCGCTGCTGCTGGAAGTCATCCACCGCACAGCCCCCTCCCCCTCCCTGGACCTCATGACCCGGGAGCTCAAGGACGGCCTCGTTAGCGCCACCCTGGCTCAGCTCCCCGTGGCCGAGGAGGCCGTCGGCGCGGGCACTGCCGCTGCCTTACAATGCGACCCAGATGGCCACGATCTGGGTCCTAGCCTGAACACTGACCCAGATCAGCAGCTGACACTGCGGACGGAGCCGCGCTCGCAGCTGCAATTTGAACCAGAGCCGGGGCCGCAGTCCCAGCCGCAGCCCCCGGCCCGGGCCCATTCGGGTCAGCAGCTTTGGAGCGAGGACATGAGTCGCAAGCAGTTCCTCGCGGCGGTGATGTGCCACCTGAACGGCTGGCTGGACAACTCCCGGCCGCTGTACGAGCGAGCGCTGGCGGGCCGCGAGCGCGTGCTGGGCCCCATGCACCCCGACACGCTGGCGGCGGTCGCGGGTCTGGCGGGCCTGCTGGAGACGCAGGGCCGGTACCCCGAGGCGGAGCCGCTGTACCGGCGGGTGCTGCAGGGGCGCGAGGCGGTGCTGGGCCCCGAGCACCCCGAGACCCTGGCGGCGGCCAGCGACTTCGCGGCGCTGCTCAAGGCCCAAGGCAAGTACCTGCGCGCGGAGCAGCTGGGCCGCCGCGCGTTCGAGGGCCGGCAGCGCGTGCTGGGCGACGAGCACGAGCACACGCTGGCCTCCGCGCACAACCTGGCGATGCTGCTGCAGCTGCAGGGCAAGGAGACGGAGGCGGAGGCGCTGCTGAAGCGCGCGCTGGCGGGGTACGAGCGCGTGCTGGGACCCGACCACCCCGCCACGCTGTCGTCGGTGGGCAGCCTGGCGGCGCTGTACGAGTCGCAGGGCGCGTACGGCCCCGCGGAGGCGATGCACCGGCGCAGCCTGGAGAGCAGCGAGCGGCTGCTGGGGCGCGAAGACCCGCGCCTGCTGGCGCCGCTCAACGCGCTGGCGACGCTGCTGGAGGCGCAGGGGCGGTACGACGAGGCGGAGCCGCTGTGCCGCCGCGTGTGCGGCATCAGCGAGAGCGCGCTGGGGCTGCGTCACCACGACACGTTCGCGGCGGTTAACAGGCTGGCGGATGTGCTGAAAGCGCAGGGGCGGTACGACGAGGCGGAGCCGCTGCTGACGCGCGCGCTGGAGGGCAAGGAGCGGCTGCTGGGGCCGCAGCACCCGGGCACCCTGGCCTGTGCGAACAGCCTGGCGGGCCTGCAGCGCGCGTGCGGCAAGTACGGCGCCAGTACGGCGCTGTACCAGCGCGCGCTGGACGGCCGCGAGGGCGTGCTGGGTCCGGACCACCCGGAGACGTTGGCGACTCGGACCGAGATGGCGCTGCTGCTGATCTGCCTGGGGCGCTTCGGGGAGGCGGAGGCGCTGGCGCAGCGGTGCCTGCGGGACCGCGAGCGGGTGTCGGGGCTGCGCAGCCCGGATGCGCTGGCGGCCGTGGAGGTGCTGGCGGCGGCACTGCAGGCGCGCGGGCGGTACGGCGAGGCGGAGCCGCTGTTCCGCCGCGCGCTGGAGTGCCGGGAGCGGTTGCTGGGCCCCGAGCACCCCGACACGCTGTCCTCCGTGGTCGGGCTGGCGGGGCTGCTCAAGGCGCAGGGCCGGTTCAAGCAGGCGACGACGCTGTACGAAAGGGCGGTGGAGGCGCAGGAGCGGCTGCTGGGCCCGCAGCACCCGGACACGCTGTCAGCGCTGCACCAGCAGGCGGGCTTGCTCAAGGCGCAGGGCAAGTACGACGAGGCGGAGCGGCTGGCGCGGCGCGTGCTGGCGGGCAGGGAGCTGGCGCTGGGCGCCGACCACCCCGAGACCCTTGGGTCAGTGGCGTCACTCGCGGCGGTGCTGAAGGCGCGCGGCCGGTACGGCGACGCGGCATGCCTGCACGAGCGCGCGCTGGAGGGGCGGCAGCGGCTGCTGGGCCCGGAGCACCCGGACACGCTGAGCTCCCAGGGAGCCCTGGCGGGGCTGGCCAAGGCGCGGGGTCGGTACGGCGAGGCGGAGGGGATGCACCGGTTGGTTCTGGAGCGGCGCGAGGCGGTGTTGGGTCCCGTACATCCGGACACGCTGTCGTCCGTGAGCGCGCTGGCGGGCGTCCTGGCGGCGATGGGGCAGGTGCTGGAGGCGGCGCCGCTGTTCCAGCGCGCGCTGGAGGGCCGCGAGCGCGGTCTGGGCCCCGACCACCCCGACACCCTGCACTCGGTCAGCACCTTCGCGGGCCTGATGCGCTACCGCGGCAAGTACGACATGGCGGAGGCGTGGTCGCTCCGCGCGCTGCAGGCGCGGCAGCGGCTGCTGGGGCCGGCCCACCCGGACTCGCTCGCGTCGCTCAACAACCTCGGCTTGCTGCTGCGCTGCCAGGGCAAGTACGACAAGGCCGAGGCGGCGTGCCGGCGCGCGCTCGAGGGGCGCGAGCGTGTGCTGGGCGCCGACCACCCGGACACGCTGGTCTCTCTGAGCACGCTGGCGGGGCTGGCGCGGTGCCGCGGCCACTTCCAGGAGGCGGAGGGGCTGTGGCGGCGCGCGCTCGAGGGCCGGCGGCGGGTTCTGGGTGCGGAGCATCCCGACACGGCGGCGGTCGAACAGGCGCTAGCGGGGCTGGCGCGGGTGCGGCGCAGCAGCGGATTGACGGAGGAGGACTACAGGGAGGGAGGCTTCCGCCGCGCTGGCTTATACGCGTGCGCCGGCAGTGCGAGCACCAGCGTCAGCACAGCCGCCGCCGCCGCCGGCTGCGCGCTCCGGTGCAAGGATGGCGGCGGCGGGTGCGGATTCGCGGACGGCGCGCCGGGTGCGTCGTCGAAGCGGCGTTGCGCGTGCAAGGCTGCGGCGCCGGCGGGAGCCGGTGGCGGCGGTGGACGCGGCGGCGGCGGCGCGACGGCGCGGGAGGGCAGCGGCGGCAGCAGCCGGTCCGCGGGCGCGGGGGTGGAGCCGACGGGATGTGGGTTCTGCCACGGGTTCGTGGCCTTGTTCGGCTCACATGCCAAGGTCACGCCCGCAGCCTGCTAGGTACCAAGTAACAAGTCCCGTACCCGATGGTGCGGCGAATGATGTGTTTATCTGTTTATCATGGATCATCATTACAAGGCAATTCCCTTCCGAAGGTGCTTAGTAAGGAGAATGTGGACCAGCCTGACGCAGTACGCCCGCCGTGTACTGACGCCACCGGGTGCAGGACCCGGCAAAGACCCGTCGTGAGGAAAGAGGCCGCCGGCGCCATGAGGCACCTCAGCAGCCCATGGTGGCGGCGGCGGCGTTGTTCTCTTTCAGGTGTGTCGTTGTTGGAGTTGGACCCTGATCGTTCTGTCGTCATAAACGGACGGACGGACGGACGGACTTAACGATGCATCGTGTTTGGCAAGTGCTGTACCATTAGCTCGTAGCAATCGGGAATGGGTTGCGACTGGAGAGGTTGGTTGGTTGGTTCGTTGGTCGGGTCAGGTCGGGTCGTGTTGGCTTGAATGCGCTGGGGTCGGTTGGCTTTTCCCTGACGCTTGCGGCGCAGCCGGGTACTGGCCGCCAGCGGATGGGCAATCGCGGATGCCCGTTGGGAGTGTCGTTGCGCTTCCGTTGCCTGTCGTTGTACAGCCTGCCGTTGTATAGCCTGCTGTTGCGAACCGCCAAGATGTTCTTCCTAGATGCTGACGTGTTGACTTGTGGGCAGGGCCCGCCGCGAATGGTGCGCGCTTTCCAATGACTGTAGGTAAGGTCGCCTCATGTCCTTAGAAGGACGTACCTGGCCGTAACATGTTGACTAAGGCCTTACGGTGTTTGACGCCATGAATGAATGAATGAACGTTACAGCGGACCCCAAAGGGATCACCATGTCGTCTTTCCAAACCATGCCAAGCCATGTTGCGGCGCAAGTATTTTCCGAGAGAGGTGACATGTCGATGCGCGTTGGACTCTGTGAAGCTCGTTGCGGCGGCGCCCTATGGCCGTCGACCGGCGGAGTTGCGGGCTGGCTTGATATGGACAGTGCCGTACGGCACCGTACGGACAGTGTTGGTTTGGCGCCGGCCGCGTTGCTGGGCGCTTCTGGTTCGCTGAAGCCACAACCTGGTGAAGCGCTTTCTGCGCGATGAGGTGACTGCTGTGGGCGGTCCCGTGCGTGACACTAAACTCACGAGGAGGAGAAGTACAGCGACTGATGTAGTGAATGGTGAGTGCAGCGGGGACCGCAGGAGGCGTGCTGCCGAGTGTTTTCCGATGTATTGCTGTTGTGACTGCTAATGCAGCGCAGCGCATCCGAATGAGCGACGGAGCGGTGGCCCGTGGGGTCCATGATGCCCATGAGGTCATGGGGTCCATGAGGCCCGCGCCTCTCCTGCGCTACCCCATTGTTTGAGGTCTCACGACCCGTCAGTCACTGTCGCTGTTTGGGTGATCCCATCGGGGGCTGCTGCACTGGGTTGCGTTGCGTTGGGGCTGCGTCACGGCCGCTTCTTTGGGCGGTTCGCGAACCGCACACATGAACAATCGCCAGCCAGGGCAGATGACACGGATGACCGCCGACGCGGCAGTCGGGTCTGTTCCCCGTCGTGACCGCGTGTCGTGCATACCACCTATCGGCGCCGTTGCTTCCTGCACCATAACGTGAAAACCAGCATGCACGAGGGGTCAAGGGGTTACCATTCCGTGCCTGTGGGCCCTCACTTCAAGGTGGTGCCCCACCGCAGGGCTCCTTACGGACTCACCGATGGGCGTGGACCGGGCCGCGTATTGATCTCGCAGGATGCGTTCATTCTGAGTTGGCGAATTCCGGGTCTCGCGCGGGCGCATGGGCAAAGTGCGCGAGGTCCCGCGATCGCAAGTATGTATGTGTGTGTGTGTGTGTGTGTGTGTATTGCGTGTGCTTTGGACCATTTGTGTCGTACGTACGTGCACACGTAGTACATCGGGGTGCTTGTGCGTGCGCTCGGGTGCAGCTGATGAGCGGCCTTTTTTTGCCCACATTTGATGTACTTACCAGCGAACCGGGTGCTTGCTTGCGGTGACCCGGTGGCGTCTCCGCGGGCGGCGCGACCGCGTGTCGTTGCCCTGCCCTGCCCGACCGTGTTGTGCCTTCCTTCAGACCGGTATTCTGACGCCCGCCGGAATGTATGGCCGCTAGTCACCCCATGGCCTCATCATGGGCATCAACTTCTTTCACACATCTGCACCATATCCTGTGTGGTCGCTACCCCGTGCAGCGTCCGCAGACCTTTGATCAACGCCGTTCGTTTCCATCCCTATTAATCCTGTGGCGTAAAATGCCTTGCTGCGTGATCGCGGCGTGGCGTCATCAAGGGAAGTCGGGAGTGGGGTCTCGTGCTGCTGCTGCCTGAGCTGCCGTGGGCGCTTCGTGTGCGGTGAGAACGGGCTAGGTGCTACAGCTTGTAGAAATACTGAGTGACGATGTTTTATACTGGCACGCGAGTGTTGCGTTGGAATCCTTGTACTACTTTTCCCAGAGGTTCCTCCTCATCTCCGTCAACAAAACAGATGACGGGACTGCCGTTGCGTGAACAGCGTTGCGTGCGTGCCGATCTGCCGCCGTCCTGTATCCCTAGGCTTCTCCCACATCACACGCGTTTCTTGGCTCCACCCCCACATCCGCATCCACATCCACACCCCTATCCGCCGCTTTGACGATGTTCGGCGATGTTGGGGGATGGGGGTGGGGTTGCGGTTCTTAAGAGTCCATCGCCGTACACCTCCGTACATCTCCGTTCACCTCGGCGCGCACCTGGTTGGAGCTTGGACTGTTCGTGGACTGCTGTTGCAAAATGTACTGTTAAGGACACTGGTGTAGGGTTTCGCTGTTTCCACAGACGTCACTTTGTTGCAGTGCGCGAGGTTAACTGCCAGGTGTTGGCTCGTACGCCGCTCCCATCACGTCGGAACGGTGCCGGCAGGCATTTTCAACGCGAATTGGTGTACTCGGCGTTGGTTGTAGATTTTGACGATTGGGTGGCGATATCTTTTGCTTATCTGTGGATGGTTGTGTAGAGTTGTTGTGTCGCTTATTGACAGCCTCGGCTCAACTTGGGCTGGTTAATGTTACAAAGGCGGCACGCGGGCGGTCATCGCTTCCCCGGGTGGTTCGAGAACCCCCTACCGCCCCTCCACCACCTGCAGTGCACGCCGGCACCTCTCTGCGCCTCTGCCGCCCCTTCCCCCGCGAGCCACATTGGATCGAGCTTCTGCCTGCGCGGAGCGGTCATGACAGCGGCCGAAGCACCGCTGTCTGGCGCGAGGCAGGTCCCCGATCCGCGCGCTGGCAACTACCCCTAAACCCCAGTCTTCCGTCTCCGTCTCGGTCCCCTTCCGGGTGCATTTGTTTGCCGTGAAGGACGCCTTGGCATCAGCTGGGAAGCTCCCGGCCCCGCCCTGCCCCTCGGCCGGCATGCCCCAACCAGTGGCCCAACATGGCCCAACATGAACCATGCTTTCTGCGGTGTTGCTCCACCGCAGCCATTTAGGGCGCCTTCCATGCAATGCGCCGGCATAAGGTCGCTACCTCCGATCTAGCAAACAAGCCACCATTCTGTCTGCCTGTCGCGCTCTTATCGTGCCATGACGGAATGTCGTAGGCTCCCTTCCACACATGCAGGCACCACAGGTCGCGCAGGCCCCAGCCAATCCCCACTCGGGAACTGGCCAGCCACGACGCCGCCTAACTCTAGGGACCTCCGTGGAGTTGACCAACTTCCCCCATGCAATGCAACCCAACCCGCCACAACGCAATGCAGCGCATTCCTGCGCCCTCCTGGCTGGCCTGTGCCTTACATGCCCCCGATGGCCCCAACACAACACAACCTTACAACTCATCGTGTGCCTCCGTTTCGAACTCCCCAAACTCGGGCTCGAATTCACCACCTTCTCCTTCGTACGATCCAGCGTCGTACGTGTCCTCGTTGTCGTCGTACAGCTCCGGCTCGGCCATGCACTCGGCGATCTCAGTTTCGCTCATGACGCTGCAGCCGCAGTCGCCCGACGCGTAATCGTCGTCCTCCTCGTCGCCGTACTCGCTCTCACCTGCAGTCCGGGGACGCAGTCGGCGGGGTAGCCTCACAGCTGCTGCCTGGGTCGCCTGGGTAGGACAGGTCGCTCATCCTTACCGACCCCACCCCACCCCACCTGACCCGCCCGACCTGGCCCCGCCACATCCCGCCAGCAGGGCCCCGCAAATCGGCCCGGGGTTGGGATCTAGAGTCAGTCTCCACCCCTGGAGCACCCTTCTCACAAGAACCACTCACAACCAGCGAGCCGGAGAAGACAGGCAGCGGGGCCCCGCAGCGCCCGAGCAGGCGGGTCGACGGTCGTGCACCTCCCCACCCCCCGAGTCGACTGCGCAACCCTCAGGCAACCCACGCAGAACGGGTCTCTCACGTGAAAGAGACCCGTCCACCACAGCTCTCCTACCGGCGCCCTCCCTGCAGCGCGCGGACACTCTCACTCACTCACTCACGCACACCCTGTCCCTGCCACTGTCTGCCCACCCACCCACACATTGGCGCTTCGCCTAGCGGCGCAGTTTAGTAGTCATAACTACCTACCAATTCACGTTGCCCACCCACCCACCCACCCCCTACGCATCCCCCGCCTCACCTTCCAGGCCTGCGCCCCCTCCCTCGCCTCCCGTGCTCCACTCGTCCCCCTCCCCGGAGTACCCAGCCGCCCCCTCCGCCTCCTCAGCCTCCTCGCCTTCCTCCCCCTCCTCCAGCTCGTGCCCCGGGGCGCAGGTGCGCTCCCAGGGGGCCACGTGCGGCACATAGCCCTCTCCGCCGCCGGGAGTGTCCGGCCACTCCGCCAGCACCTCGTAGGGCGCCAGGGACTTGGAGACGGAGAGCACCACCAGCGGCTCCGTCCCGGTGTTCCAAATCTGGGGGCCGGTGGCGTGTGCCGGGCGAAAGCGCCAACCAGGTAGGCGGGGGGCCAGGCAGGCAGGCAGGGAGGGAGGAGCGCGTCGGTAAGCGCGGGTGTGGGTGCAGGTCTTGCGTGCGAGTGGGGGTGAGCCCCAGCACACACACAAACGCACTTCTGCTTGCAAACGACAAACACACACAGCTAACACACGCGGCTTTCTTCGCCGCGGACACCTGTAGAAGACACACAATCCCACCTACATCGCTAGGGTTTCATCGCTAGGGTCCTTTTCCTTACAACACACACACATAATATATATATGTGCACATGGTTGGCTACACACGAAGATGCTCCCGCAAACAAAAATATAGCCAGGTCCTCCCCGGGGGAAGCGCTCCACGGGGAGATAGACGCACCGAGTGAAGCTGGCCCCCGGGGTTGTACAGCGCGTGGCCTGAGAGGGAGGGTTAGGGTTGGGGTTGGGGTCTGTCACCGTGCGCAGCTAGGACTGAGAGGGGGTTGGGGAAGGGAACTGATTGCATAGCCATGAGCACCCAGCTTAACTTTGCCTTTTTTGCCAGGATATTGGTGCGGGATGTGCCACCTGACTGTGTGCGGGTGTGTGTCCCGGGAGGCGCTGTCGTTGTGGCAGTGACTAAGCAGTTGCGCAACGCGCAAGCACCCACCCGGCCCGATAGTGATCTCTGTGGCCTGCGGCTCTTCGAACGCCCAATAGGCGTAACCTCCACTGCCGCTTATCACATACATCCACTCGTCCGCGGAGAAATGGCGATGCGGTGGCCACCCTTGGCCGGGGTGGATGGTCAACCGCAACATCTCCAAGCTGTTATCGCCGTTGGCGTGCTTGCTGGCTAGCATCCGTCCCTCCCATGCTCCTTCCGCGTTAGGGTCCGATACGAACTGCGCCTCCTCAGCAGTGAATGCGTACGGGGGGTAGAGCGTGTTGCACCTCGCGCGCTGCTCAGCGCTAACCAACGAAGCTGCGGACACAAGAATCATGCTCAAAAATGCAATGCTCATCGCAGCAGACATGTTGATTGCCAAGAGGACCAGCTATGAAAACGTTGTGTGTCGAAATATTAAAGGGCCTATGAACTTATGATGCGCAAGTTGCATATAACATTCTCAAAATGGACTCGCTTCAGTGGTATACGGACGTTGCCACATGCATGGTGCCTTTGCCTTTGATTATTGACTTCGGTCTGCAACGGTCTACCAACGGTGGTCGCCGTACCCACGGTCGAATCGACGAGGGCAGCGTATTGGTCAAAGACCAATGGTCATTACACTTTCTGATAATGCTTTTTACCTTGCAGCATCAGCTGCATGAAATCGACATTTGCGTTTGTCATTGGTCGTTGTGAGTTTGGCTGTCCAGAACCAGTAGGCCTTCCCAATTGAGAGCAGAGCATTCCTTAACTATGTTATTGAAAATTCAATGGAATGGCCTATCATTAGCACACCACCGCGGGCACGGAGCCGCCGCGCGTCTCCGCTGTGTAACCCGGAAGCCAACCACAGGACTGAAGGCGGTCGCGGCGGGTCCTGCTCAGCCATCGGCGTTGGATGCTGAACCTTCGATTTCTTCGTCGCAAGCGGGAAATGCCTCCGGTTCCAAATCGCCGGCTTCCGCGTTTTTGGAACTTGGCGTCGACCCGATGCTCGCGGTACGGGACGCCTCAACAGCTGCGTGCCTGCACGCAACGTGACGACGGTCTCCCTTCGTTTTGTCGCCGTATTGCAAAAGTTTTGATGAATTCGAGGGCTGGGGGTTTCGGAGCACCTGACGCTGAGGGGAAGGTTCTTGGCCCAGGCCCTGCTGCTAGCTACCCGAATTCCTCGCCTTGACCGTCCCCCTCACTCGACCCCCTACCTCACCCCCCTCCCTGCAGGACGCACTCCCCGAAATCGACGTGACGCGGCCGTCGCCTATTCAGGCGGCCGCCCTGCCCGCCGTGCTGTCCGGCGCCAATTGTGCCATTCAGAGCTACACCGGTTCGGGCAAGGTGGGTGGCCGACCAGGGAGCTCACCGTTGAGGTGACAGTCGCAGCTGTTGTCACCCACCAGCGGCCCTGCCGTTACTGTCTGTTGCTGTCTGTTGTGCGGCCGGCCCTGAGCATCCTGGGTCGGGTAGGCCTCCTGTTGCAAGCTTGACCGCTTGATCGCTTGCCAACGGTGACCGCATGCTCACCGTCTCATCCTCCTGGTATGCTTCTCCCGCCCACCCACCTACCCAGCTGCCCCACCCATACAACCAGCTGCCCACCCACCTACCCAGCTGCCCACCCATACAACCAGCTGCCCACCCACCTACCCAGTTGCCCACCCATACAACCAGCTGCCCACCCACCTACCCAGCTGCCCACCCATCCACGCTGCCATGCCCCTGTCCCTGTGTTCGGCGCCTAATGCTCAAACCAACGGCGTGGGCGGCTCCACCACAGACGCTGTCGTACCTGCTGCCGACGCTGACACTGGCGCTCCGTCGCGCGCAGCAGATGGCCGCAGACCCGGGCACCCCCCGACGAGGGGGAGTGCCGGACGTGCCCGTGCAGGTGGGCTGCGGGCTGCGGGGAGGGGTGATCCGGTGGGTCGCGGGCTGTGGGGGTTGGAAGCAGTGGGGGGTTTGGCAACAACAAACACACCGTTGGGGCAGTCGGTCGGTTGGGGGCAGAGGGGCGTTGGCGCCTTGTCAATCGCCAGGAAGGGGGAAGGCGCCGTGCTGATTGGGAGCTGGCAACGGGGTTTGGGGGTGCCATCGCCCCATCCCCCGGGGCGGCCGGGGGCCAAGGGGTGAAGGGGGCAGCGGACCGGGCCTCATTTCCCGGACATACCGCCAATGAGTTCGGGAGGGGACGCACTGGCTCCCGGGGGCCCTCATCCCTGCGGGAGGGAGCCGCCTCCCCGGGGTTGCCTAAATAGCCCTCGACCTCAGCGCCTCGATCTGCTGCCCTCTCCTCCCGCCGTTCCTCACTCCTCGTCGTCCGCCTCCTCCACCTCCCACGCCACCTCCTGCTCCCCGCCCCTTCCTCCCGGTCCCCCCTGCCGCCCGCCCCCTTCCCGGGCTCAGGTGCTGGTGGTGGCTCCCTCCCAGGAGCTCGCCATGCAGATCGTGCGGGTGGCCAAGTCGCTGATGCCGCCCGACCTGCGGCGCTTCGCGGTGCAGCAGGTCATAGGCGGGGCCAACCCCAAGCGCCAGGCGGAGGCGCTGGCCATGGTGCCGGGGCCGCTGGTGGTGGTGGGCACCCCGGGTGGGTGGGTGGCGGGGAGGGGGGACCGGTGTGGGGCTGTGCACTGTGTGTGCGCTCGTCGGGGGGATTCGGGTAAGGGCTGCGTGTCTGGATTTGGAGTGCGTAAGTGTCCTCCCAGGCCGTTCAACTGTTGGACGGCCCATAATCCCAGGCAGCATCTCGCAGGCCCACCCAAAGGCTTATTTTCTGGGTTTGGTTTATCTTATTTAACCCTCACCCGCCCCGCCCCGCTGTGGTTCCTCCTCAGGTCGGTTGTCGGAGATGGTCCGCACGGGCACACTGCGGCTGCATCGCTGCCCCATCATGGTGCTGGATGAGGTGGGGCGGTCCCGCGGGGGAGGGGGGGGGTGATGTACAGAGAAGAAAAAACAAACCCAGAAACGAACCCGGACGCACCCAGAAATACTCAAAAAGTCAAAATACGTACGTGGTGAGGTACCTGCATGGCAGTGCAAGAGCGGAGACTGTGCGAGCACGCGCGGCCGCAGCGAAGTCCGGCATGGACCCGACCCAGCCCGAAGGGGGGAAGTGATGGGCGTGTGGGGGTGGGTGGGTGGGTGGGTGGGTGCGCCCGGGGCCCGAAGCTCCCGGGGCCCAGGCGGCACTCACGCATCGATGCAATCTCCCCCCGTGCTGGGCTCCCGGGGGTGCTACGGGTGTGTCACATTTTCTCTGCCCCCCGTTCCTTCGCTTCACCGCAGTCCTGGCCTTGGCGCTGGTCCCTGCTCCCCGGCCCATCTGCCTTTCCGCCCCTGACCCCCCCCTGACCTCCCTAAGTCTACCAATTTCCTACTTCCGCCGGACCTCTCCCCCCCCACCCTCTCCGCCGGACCTCCGACCAGGCCGACCAGCTGCTCGCCTCCGCCTTCGCCGAGGACATCAACCACCTGAGTGAGCACTGCGGCAAGAGAGCGGACCTCGCAGACCCCGCGGCGCCAGTGGGGGCAGCAGCAGCAGCACCGAGGACAGCGGCCGCGGTGTCCGCCGCCGCCGCCAGCGAGGCCGCCTGCCGGCGCCAGACGGTGCTGGTGAGCGCCACCCTCACCCCCAGTGTGCTCAACCGCTCCGCGCGCTGGTGCCCCGACCCACGGTTCGTGTCGGCGGGGGCGGTGCCCTCCCTGGCGCCGCCCGAGCTGGGCCCGGACGCCGAAAAGGACGGCGAGGTGGGTGGGCGGGGGGCTGGCTGGCTGGCATGCCCCGGTATGGGTAGACTCCAGGGAGGGACGGAGGGCGCCCAGAGGGCGGTGGTGGCAGGTGGGCGGAGGGCGCCCACGGGGGCCCCACGCGGACCGGCTCTCCTGGCGAGCGCACCCTCGGTGGGTGCCCGAGGAGGGCGACCGCCGGTGTGGAGGAGGGGTGGACGCCAGGGCCGCCAACCCGCGGTGCGCACTGTGACGGCCGGCGCCGGCGATGAACGGACCAGGTTGCGGGTCCCCACCTCATTGCCTGGCTGCTTCGGTTCTGTTTCTTGCGCTTGGAACACCCACCCGGCCCCAGCCTCATTTCTGATGGCATGCCCTGAACAACCTGATCAACCTCACCCCACAATTCAGCCTACCCCGTAAACCCTAGAGTTGAATCCCTCGGGGTGGCCCATGGGTTGACGGCGGACTGCAGAATCCCGCCTGGGGCTGGGGAGTGCGCGGCTGGGACGGACCCGCCTCCGCCTTCGCGCCGCGGACCCACGGGTCGGCCGGCGGCGTGGAGGGCGACGAGCTCATCCCCACCATGCCGCCGCAGCTGCAGCACTACTACATGGTGGTGGAGCAGCGCCATAAGGTGACTAGGGGGGCAGGGGGGAGGGAGAGAGGGTATAGGAAGTTGGAAGCCATAGGGAGGGAGGGTGGCTTAGCGAGCAACCCGCCGGCCCGCCTGTGCGTGTGCAGAAAAGGGGGGACCCTTACGGCCGGCTGAGTCCGGGGGCGCCCTTCCTGCCGGGTGCCGTTCCTTTGTGCGTCTGTCCCACTGGCCAGGCGCCACTGAGCCGCGATGCAAGACAGCAGGGGCACCCGGCTGCTAAGCCCCTCGCCCGCCTGTTTCAGTACGCCATCTGGGCGTACCGTTTTCATTCCTCCCCCGCCCTCGCCCCCGCCCCGCAGGTCGACGCCCTCCGCCGGACCATCCACGCGCTGGGCATCCAGCGGGCGCTGGTGTTCATGAACTTCCAGCAGCGGCTGCAGGACGCGCAGTTCAAGCTGCAGGCGCGGGGTATGAAGGTGGGTGGAGGAAGGGCTGGGTGGGGGTCTGCGGCTGCGAGGACCCACAGTCCAATCCGGTTGGGTCGGGGGACGAACGAAGACCCGAACCCAGGCGGGTGGGTCGGGGGATGAACGAAGACCCGAACCCAGGCCACCTGACCTTGTAGGTGACCGCACCGCACTGCTCTGCCCTGCCCCGCAGGCCGCCGCGCTGCACGGCGAGTTGCCGCGGCTGGCGCGGGGCAACATCCTGAACGACTTCCGCCGCGGCCGGCTGCGCGCCCTGGTGGTGTCCGACGTGGCGGCCCGCGGGCTGGACGTGCCACAGTGCGACGCCGTCTTCCACCTGGAGCTGCCCTCTTCGGCAGCCCACTACGCGCACAGGGCCGGCCGCACGGGTCGCCTGTCGGCGGCGCTGGCGGCGCAGGCGGCAGCGGAGGCCGCCGCGGCTGCGGCCGCCGCCGCCGCGGCGGACGGTGAGCAGGATGCGGGGGGGGCCCAGCAGCAGCAGCAGCGCGCCGCAGCGGCGGCGGCTGCGGAGGATTTGCTGGTGCAGGCGGCTGGGACGGTGGTGACGGTGGTGAACCCGTCGGAGCGCTTCGTGGTGGACAAGCTGGCGGCGCAGCTGGGGGTGCCGCTGCTGGTGAGTAGGGCGGGGAGGGTGGGGTGGCGGGAGTGGCGGGAGTGAGGGGGCGTGTGGGTGGGAGGTGATGGAAGGTTGGACTAACTTTGCAGCCCCCCGCTTTCGCCGTCCCTTCCCCTTTCCATCCACGCTGTCCCTCCCGACGCACTGATTGGCGGACTCATTCACTGACGGACGGCAGTTGCTCGCGGACTGAACAGTCTGACGGACTCACTTGACGGATCGGTGGCCTCTTGCCGCGCAGGAGGCCCATTTGTCGCACGGGCAGCTGCGGCTGGGACCGCCGCCCCGCGGCTACAGCTTCGAGAAGGACGCGGACAGCGACAAGGCGCCCGCGGAGTCAGCGGCAGCCTCGTCCTCCTCCTCCGCGGATAAGACGTCGCGGAAGGAGCGCAAGGCGACAGCGGCGGCGGCATCGGCGGCAGGGGAGGCAACCAGGCGGGACGCTGGACCGGAGGTGAGGAGCTCCAGGGGGAGGGGGGAATCAGGCCATCGGCCGCATTTGGAACGGGTGGGCCTGCACTGAATGGGCGGCCAGTGTGTATGTGTAGCGAGAAACCCGCCCGACACCTGCCCCAGCTGTTTGGGGGGCCCTTCGAACGCATGGAGGCTACCTCTGTTCTCTGAACCGCACTCCGTGTGTATAGGGTAGGGTGTGGGGTGTCTTGTCTCCCACGTGTAGCTGCCGGGACGTACTTGTCAGAGGGCGAGGTCCGGACGGAAATGACGGGAGGTGTGGGAGCAGCACCGCTTTGTGTACAGGGATGGCTTTCAATTGGCAGCGGCCGTCCTTGCGCGCGTCCGCCGCGTCCGCCGCCGTACGGCCCCCCAACAGGCGTCGACCAGCGGCCGCCAGACAGCGGCCTCGGCGCCAGCTGGCAAAGACAGCAAGAATGCGTACGACGGTACGACATCAAACCAGTACGACACGAACGGCAAGTACGAAGTCATCGTGGACGAGGATGACGACATCATCATTGACGACGATGATGACGACAATGGTGACGCCGAGGACTTCGAGGTACTCGACGAGGACTTGGAGGCGTTCAAGCGCCTGCGGCCCGCACAAATACGGCAGCTGGGCACCCTTACACCCCCCGCGGCGGCCGCGGCGGCGGGGGGCATCGCGGCCGCCGGTATCAGCTTGAAGGGCCAGCGGAAGCAGCGGGTGCTTCCCCCGGGTCTGGAGGCTGACGGGAGCCGGGAGGGGGCGCAGGCCCCCAAAGGGGCGGCCGGCAAGGGGGCCAAGAACGTGCCGCATTGGCAGGCAGCACGGCAGAGCCAGGGCCAGGGCCGGGGGCAAGGCAAGGGGCAGGGGCGGCCGGCGGCGTCTCGGTCTGAAGTGATGAGGGAGCTGCAGCGGGAGTTGGAGGAACTCAGGGCGGAGAAGGAGGCGCGGAAGCAACAGCAGCCGCAGCGGAAATGGGATGGGCGGGGGCGCGACAGCAAGGGGCCTGGGGCCGCCTCGTGAGGGCAGTCTGGTGCTTGCGTCAACCGTGCCACGGTGTTTGTGTGTATGTTGGGGTAGGGGGCATTTTGAGCCAGGTGTGGGCCCACTAGGTAGCTGGCAGGTGCCTTCTGTGTAGGGTGGGATGCGGTGGGGTGAGGACGGCGGGATACAGGACAAGAGCTCAGCGCTGCTAAGCAGCCACGGTGTGTGACTGTGACTGACAGTGCCCACGACGCCGTGAGCAGTGCTCGGGTGCAGGGTCGGGGCGACTGAACCGCGTCTCCTTCCGTTCAGGGAGTCTACTGAGGCCGACATTGGTGACTTGGTGATGTGTAGATCTCAAACCGCCAGGCTGCTCAGCCGCGCGGTTGTTGAGCCGGACATAGCTGCTCGGTTTGAGCCTAGTACATGTTGGGCGACAAGGGGCGGTGCCAGTTCCTTTCGCGGCCCGGTGCCGCCATGGCACAGTCTTGGCAATCTACCAACGTCGTTGTTACTGTTACAGGAATGTCGCTGATTGGCATCTCTGCGCCCTGTGGGCTTAGGTCCCGGGCTGGGGAATCCCCCGAGCACCTCCGCACAAACAATGTGGCCGCAGGTGCTACCCCTATTAGTCCATGCCGGACCATGCTGCAACAAACCAAAACCAGACTGTCAGTTCCTCTTACAAATAACCCACCCCCGCTAACATGGAAATGTTCCTATAAGGAAGTTGGATGATAAGCCAAGCGTACATGCGCCCTGTGGGGCAATCACGGCGGGGTGAGCGAAATACACAGACACGCCGATCACCCCCGTACACGGGACGCCACTTAGGCCTTCAGCTTGCTCTGCTGCCACCAAACAGCAAACACCGGGATGCCCAGACCAACGACGTAGGTCCCGCCGAGGTAGGTGTAGAACTTGCTCCAGAAGTTGGGAATCTGCACGAGCAGGAGGTGTCCGACAAAGTGCCTGTTATCGACGCAACGGCGCCTCGTCAAACTTGAACAACCAAAGATGCCATAGCCCATGTGCGCATATGTGCGGCTATGGCGAAGTGCAGGCGCGGAGTCTGCTTTCGGCATTTCGCTGCGGGACCGTCCATACCACCCCGCGGTACACCAAGCTTACCGCCTCTGGCTGCAGGTAGTGCGGACCATGCTCATAGTCCTGCGAAGTGCAGTAATGAGGGACTAATGTCAGCCGTCCGAGCAAGCTGAACGTCCCCAATCATCAGCGCAACAAGTTCGCAGATGGCGCACACCACAATCCGAATAGAAACAAGACTCCGCAAACGTTTGCACTGCTCACTTACATAGGTGTACCCGGGGCGCAGACCGTGGTGCCCATCACCGTAAACAATCTCCTCGTGGCTGTACTTCTCGGCGCCGCCCTTAACAGGGTTGCCAGTCTTAAGTCCCCGCGTAAGCCGCGGGACCTGCTGCGAAAGACGCCGGAGGGCTGACTGCGACATGGTCGCCTGTACACTGCCGGAACCGAGGTTGAGAGAACCAGATGTGTCGCTGTAAGATACCCCACTACTCGAACCTCCTTATCTGCTGTGCCTCCACAAAAGCACTCGGAGTGATGTGGGAGCAAAACTTTAGGTGACGGGTACGGCAGACTGGCTTGATTACACAAGTCGAGCAGACGCAAGACAACAAGACTGGTATTGTTTCATGCAAAAGTTCTGTGCTTTTCAAAACAATTTTCACCTAGAAACTTATCTGGCTATCTTGTAACAGCACCGCCGTTCGATACGAGTCCGACATCATGGCGCAGGCAAAAGCGGGAGGTTTCTCTAGCAAAGTATTAGGGCTTCGATTCATGCAGGTGGGGCTTTGTTGCAGCCCGTCGCTGACAGTCAAAGGCCGACCGCTGCAACGATGACCCTTTTTACATGTTAATGTTTGCAGCGAGCGGCGGAAAAGCGAAAATTGGAGGAAGACGCATCGGCAGCAGCCAGCGCAGCGGCGGAGGCGGCTCGTACCGACGGAGCCCAACCCACGCAGGTCAGCAGGACAGGCACATCCACAAGCGAGGTGTATCTCCTTGCCCTCAAACCATCCTCACGATCGAGCGAAAAGGAAAATTAGGGACAAACCTACTCATTCCATCCTGTTGTGACCAGCACAAGACCGGGTTGGACTCCGTGACACCCATACTGGAACACGCATCACCCCCCATCATGATGTTTCATCAATACCAGAACTCATCACCCTCTCTTGCTGGATTTACAGGCCACAGACGATGCTGCTAAGGAGCCTGCATGGTCACAGCCATCAACGTCAGGACGGTGCATCGTGTCGTACGAGCCAATACCTCTTCCCGGGCCAGCCATTCGGACATCGGGACGAATGTCTTTCGGGCCAAACGTCCCCAAACCCGAAACCCAGCCCACGGGAGATGCCAAGGCCGCGTGTGGCGGCGGGACAGCCGCCGCAGCGGAGTCACAACCATCCGTTAGTGATGCCGAAATGGCCAACACGTTCAGGAAGCCCGTCGAAATGCGGTCCTGGCAGCCGTCAAAGCTGCGGATATATGAATCAGCAGCGCTGGAGGGCGCGGCGCCGGCTGCCGGGACAGGCAGACAACCAGCAGCTGGTGCAGCAGCATCCCGTGGCAATGTGCAGGGCGCCGCTGGCAACCAGCAGTCCGGGGGCGCCGGACCTGGCGGGAAGAAGTCCAAAGGGAATGGGGGCTCCAAGGCGGCTGGGGGTTCCGGCAGCGCCCAAGGGTCAGCGCAACCGAGCAACTCCTTCGCGCCGCTGCGACCGGCAAAGCGGAGTAAAGTGTGACCGCAACTTGGGCGCGAAGACTGAAGTCTCTGTGCCCCCAAAAGCGAGCCAAGGCAGCGGGTTGGGAGATGGAACATCGGCGTAGGGTTGTACGGTGACCTTGTTGAAGCTTGGCGAATCGGCGAGATGGACGCTTGGCACATCCGGCACGTCATTTCCGGTGGCCGGTGTGGGTTTCAAGGGCAAGCGCGCACAGCTCCCGGAGCTGCTCGCTAACGCCGCTCTCAGTCGGCCGCCCCTTAAATTTTGAGCTGTAATAGCTCTCCTCCAGCTGCCCCAGTAGCTCCTGTGCCTCCGCCTTGATGCCGCCCAGCTTGGCCCCGATGACGTCCTCCGCGCGTTGCATCTGGCTTTTGACTGCGCGCGTGTTGGCAATCTGGGTCCCGAAGTCGCTCAGCGCCGCGGCCTTCTTCAGCTCAGAGATGTTGTGCAGGCACATGTAAGCTGAGAAGAGCAGCTTCTCAGCGAGCACCTCTTGTAGGTCACCTGAGGGTTTGTCGCACCGCCAGAGGTCAAGGTCAACCGTCCCACAGCGTTCGCGAGCACAATACCTGGTTGTGCATGGCATAGGCCCGCTAGTGCATCCAGAACAGCAGCGCCTGACCTGGAACTTTGCGCTCTCGAGACGCCGACAGCTCATCCGCAGATTCATCAGGGATTCTTGAAGCTTTCACTATGTCATTAAAGTTCTGGACCATGGAGTTGAGCTGCTCAACAAGCTCGGACCAACTGTTGCCCTCGAGCGACATTTTGTAACGATAATGTTTTGCACCATAAGTTCAAACGCAGGCAATAGTTGCTATGCCGTTAGGAAGGTTGCATCTTATGTAATTGGCTTTGGGGCTTTAGGCTCCCATGTTATGCGCGACCCGTACGTGTACTGCAATATAAAAAATCTTTTAACATTGGTGACTACGCCTGCTGTGCGCATTCAAAGCATCCCTTTCACAACTTACATGTTTCGACAGGACTTGACGCATAACCCATAACATATGCATTCCATACCTTTTCTACTCGAACATCGGCGAACAGGACGTCAATTGCCACCCTGCTCAGAATTACTGGTTTCACGTCTTGGTCCTCTGAGTGGAAGCGAGGTGTTGGGAACATGCAATACGTCCGTTTCATTTTGTCCCGACGACGAGGGACGTCCCAAGCTGGTTGTCGGAGACGAGGGTTCACGGCTGCAGTTATGGCATCCGAACTATGCCGACGGGACGCTGACCAATTCTTTTGATACAGTAAGCTTTCGCACGCGCGCGGTGTCGGGCTTGCGGCTACAGCCATGGCTTCAACTTTTGGGCTTCCTATCTCGCAGGGCCACACAGGGTCAATCTTATGTGCGAGGTTTTTAATGGGAAGTGGCGGCACCAAGCTGATTTGCTGCAGCACTGACCGTCAGGTGCGGGGACAGTCGCGTCATCGGCGAGACCGCAAAGACGCGACCGCGCTTGTCCTTGCCGGCACAATGATGCGCCAGCTAATGCCTGAAATATGTAATTGTCGTTCTCAATCGACGTTCCGTGGTGACTTCTGTGGCCCGGGTCACCGTCCGCAAGGCTTGCCGATAACAACACTCGGTGCGCCTGGAGCCCATCACTGCGCAACGCGGCCGCTGCCCTCTTTCGAGGGATGTTATCGCGCTGTTGCAAGGCTGTACGCCGCCCCGCTCCACTCCTCCCCGCCCAGGTGCGCATCGTGGACCTCCACAGACAGGCCGCGCGACCCTTCGCATGCCACCGCGCTCGCGTCAAGTCCCTGGCAAGCGTCACACCAGGTACGGCACTGCGGACGAGCGCTGGCGGGCGCGGGGCTGCCGTCAGAGCCTGGGGCGCGGGGTCCCAGAGACGGCTCAAGTCGCGTTTCGGCGGCCAGGGCGGCAACACCCGCTTGGGGCGTGAGCTGGGTCCGCATCGTCCAGCGACGCCCCCTCCGGCTGCCCGCGGGGCCTCATCACGTGTCATTTGCCGTCCCCCTACCAAGGCCTGGCAGGCCTGACGCGTTCCGGTGCAGCGCCAGGGCGGCGCCCTCTCCCGACCCAATTTCAACTACCCTCACCTAAGCCCCATCTAACCCCTCGAACCCTTGCCCCGCACCTGAACTCCCGGCAGAGGTGTTTCTGTCAGCCAGCGAGGACGGTACGGTGCGACTGTTCGACGTTCGACTGGCGACCGGCAGCAGCCGGGCGGCGGGTGGCGGGTCGGAGCCGCACAGCATGCTGGGTGAGTGGTGGGGGGCGCCGCCCGCACACCCGCTGACCCAGATGGGTTTGACGCCGATGGGGTCAGCAGCTGTGTCGGAGCTTTCAGCACCCGTCGTGGGTTTGTTTTCCCCGTCGGTGTAAGGTACAGGGTGTGTTCGGACTAGGACGTTTGCTAGTACGACATTAGCAAAGTAACCCGGCCGACGACCCTCCTCATCATTCAATCGTATGATGTGATTGCACGGGGGCCTCGTGCAGCGCCTAGCAAACCGCCTCACGTCCCACGGGTCCTTTCCCGCCCGCCTCTCCTCTCACCGCCCCCGCAACCCGCAGTGGAGCAGCGCTGCGAGCGCGCCGGCCGCAGCAGCCTCCGCATCAGCATCAACTCCCTGACCGTCTCGCCGCTGGAGCCCCACCTCTTCGCCACGGGGGGGGGCGACCCTTTCGCACGCCTGTACGACATGCGCATGCTGCGGGGCGGCGGCGACGGCGGCGGTGGGGGCCCTGCAAAGGTGCGTGGGGTGGCCGCCGCCAGGCTCCCTTGGCTGCCGCTGCGCGCCCTGCGCTTCCAGTGCCCCCTTCCCCTCCGCACTCCCAACCTGCGCCAGGTCGCACGCGGAAGGGCCGCTCCCGACTCTCTGGGCGGATTGGAGGATACAAGCATCTGTCCACTTTATAAAAATACGGCACATTATTAAAAGGGGTTGCCCCCCCCGCTTCTCGGTGCCCCCGGCGTGCAGGGCTCTTCCAGCCTGGCCGGCGGCCGACCCGTGTGGCTGTCCGCCTTCGCGCCCAACGCCATGTGCAGCCCCACCACCCTGGGCGTCAGCGCCGGCGGCTTCGTCTCGTTGGGCCGTGTACGGCACCTCACCGGCGTCGCATTCGCTGCCGCCGGGCAGCACCTGCTGCTCAGCTACAGCGGCGACGCCATCTACTCGATGGATGTACGGCAGCACGGCATGAGCGTGGCTCAGCTGGAGACGCGGCTGCGTCAGCACGCGGCCGCCGCGGGGTCGCCGGGGGCGGCGGCGGGGACGGCGGCGTCGACGGCGGCGGGCGCCGCGTCGTCGCAGCGCAGCGCCGCGGCGTGGGAGTTCTTCACGCCGCCGCGGCGGACGGTGACGACGGGCCCGCTGTCGGTGGCGCGCCGCGGCGGGGCTGCTACAGCCACCGCCGACCCCGCAGCGGCCGCCGCTGACCGTCGGCCGCCGCTCTTCGCCGACCTGATGAGCAGTAGCAACAGCGACGATGATGACGATGACGAGGTGGATGTCGCACGTACGACGGGGCATCGGCCGCGGAGGGGCGGTCTGGGCAGGGGCGGGGGCGCGCCGCGGAGCCTTCTGACGGCGGAGCTCCGGAGCTACCGCCAGCGGCGGCGGCCATTCGCGGCGGCGTCTCTGGACGAGAGTCCGGCGGCGGAAGCGGAGGCGGGCGGGATGCAGCCCCGCGGCTTGGCACTCGTGCCGCCGAGGCTGCGGTTGGTTCCGTCGCCGCCGCCGCCGCCAGCGGAGGCTTCGTCGTTCCAGCGGCTGCAGCCGTCCGCGCATCAGCTACAGCCGCAGCGGCCGGCCGGGGCCGGGGCAGGCGGCGAGCAGACGTTGCTGATGATGGCGCTGCCCGGGGGCACCATGACCATTACGGCAGGTGGGTACGTGGCAGCGCAGTACGACGCGGCGCCGTACGGTACGGACCGCGTCGTACAGTGTCACGGAAGGCTGGGGTCCACGATGGCTTTCCGGCGGGGGCCCGGGGACGCGAGCTCACTCTTGCGTTAGTGCTCGGGTCCCTGTCGTACGGTCGTACGCGCCAACCGCGACGCAGCGCGCTGCGGTCCTCGGCTTTCGAGTCCCGTCCCATCCTGCCGCGTCAGTCAGTCGGTCAGTCAAGACCGCATCTCTATTTCCTTGACGCTCGGGGGGAGCATCCAGGGCTGCAATATGAAATACCGGATAAGAAATGAGTGGCACCCTAACCGTCAGACAGGTCAGGTACTGAACTGAAGACCGCCTCGCCGCCCGCCACCCCGGTGCTCATCCCGTGGGCCGGACCGGACCGCAGGGCTGTCAGCGCCGGGGACCGAGGGTCAGGGTCAGGTCGGTGCGGGTGCGCCGTCGGGTGCCCGGGACTCGGTCGACGGTGTAGCTGCCGGACTACAGGGAGGGCTGGAGGGGTCTGCCGTGCTGGGCAGGCGGCGCGGTGGCGGCGGCGGCGGTGGCGCCGTCGCTGCGGCCTCGGCCTTGGGCCTGGGTTCCAGTCCCGGCTCCGGAGGGGCCGCCGATGGATCGCAACGGGACGGGAGGTACGTGAGGGGGCCTCATGGCGGTCCTGGGGACGTGGGGCCGAGGTCGCTGGGAGCCGGATGGGGTTGAGGGCGAAGTTGCTAATGGTGGTGGTGGTGGAGTGGTGGTGGTTGGGGCGGTTGACCGGGTGGGACGGGGTGGGGTGCAGCTGGATGGCAGAGGAGGGTCTGAAAGCAGAGGGGCCGCAAGCCGGACGGGTTGGGACGCTTGGGGAGAGCCTGGCGGGTGTCGTGGTGCGGTAGCGGCCGGGTTGGGCGGACGGCAACTGGTTTCGGAGCCGGTGTCGGCGGATTTTGCCTCTGCCGTTGTCCCCGGGAGGTCCATCTGCGAGAGCTGGTCCCCAGTCCCCACCCGCCTCCGCCTCCCCCCGGCCGCCGCTGTGTCCACCCGGGAACCCCTTCGCAGCCCCCCCGCGCAGCGGCGACTCCGCGCCTTCTACCGATACACCCTGTCACCCGGCGGCGTCGGGCCCCTTCCGGGTCCCTTGGCCGCGGGAGCGGCTGTAGCAGCACCACCAGTAACAGCAGCGCCGCCGACTGCTACATCTGGGGCCCCGACAGACGGCGTGCCTGCGGCCACCACCATGGCGGCCATCGTGGGTGGGCCGGTGGTTGGCTCTCCGGAGGAGGTGACCCGGGCGGGAGGCGCATCCACCGTCGCCGCCTGGGGCACCGGCCGGGGTTGGCCGCAGCCAGTCCGGCGCACCGACGCGGCGGCGGTGGTGAATGGCGTGCCGGCGGACCAGCTACTGCCGGGTCATGGCGCCGGCGGCGGCGCGACTGAGGGCGGCGGCGGCCGCGGCCTCGGCGATCTGGAGATGGCGGATCCAGGTCTGGATCCGGATCCGCACCAAGGTCTCGAGGGGGGGAGAGGGGCGGATGGGGAGACGGCGGAGGCGCCGCCGCGATCTCCCCCGTCCGGCTCCGCGGCGGCTGTGCGGGTGGTGCACTCGGGCCCGCGCCGGCCGGAGCCGCTGCGGCGACACGAGTGTGTCCCCACTCCGCTGCCGCAGCAGCGCCCGGCAGAGCAGCAGTGGCCGCTCCTGCTGAGGTCCTCCACGGCGCGCGGGCGGCAGCGACGGCTGCTACAGCACCACCACCAGCGGAATGAGCTGCAGCCGGGGTCCACCCATCATCAGCAGCAGCAGCAGCAGCAGCGGCGACTGTTGCAGCAGCAGGGCTCGACAGTGGAATCCGAGGGAACCGATCCGGAGGTCCTCGAAGAGGCGGGCGGCGGCGCCGCCGGCGGCGGTTGGTGTGTGGGCGGCGGCCGCGCCGCGGGCCCCAATGGCCGCGCCCAGGCAGCGCGCGGGTCGCGTACCGGGCCGGTGGGCGGCAGCTCACGAGCCGGAGGGTTGGGCGGGTTGGAAGTGGTTTCGGAGCCGTCCACGGCCACGTCGCCCTCCTCGGGCGAGGGGCGGACGGCGGGAGACGGGACAATCGCCGGTGGTGGAGGCGGCGGCGCCGCCGCCGCCGCCGCAGCTGCTGCTGGGGTACATACCGGCAGAGGGGCGCGGCGACGGCTGTTGCAGGGCAGCGGCAGTAGCAGCACAAGCAGCGCGGGCAGGAGCGGCGATGCGGGCGGCGGGTGCGGACGGAGCGGCGGCGGCGGCGGTGGAAATGGACGGCGAGCGGCGGAGGACGCAGCAGCTGGGGAGGCGGAGGTACAGAGCAGCCTTTGGGCGGGGCCGTCAGCACCCGGGGCGGCGGCGCAGCCGCCGAAACGGCGGCGTGTGCTTCCGCAGGCGGATCAGGGCGGCGCAGCCGCCGCTGCCGCCGCCAGCATCCCCACTCCAGGCCGCCAGCTGAGCGGGCTCCCTGCCTTGCCGCCTGGTAGTGACCTGGGTTTCGGAGCTGTCCCTAGCCTGGGGTCCGGTACGGCGGCGGGTCCCGTAGCGGACGTCACCGGGGCGCACATGACACAGGGTCCACAGGGCACATGGGATGGGGCGGCGGCGGCGGCGGCGGGGGGAGGAGGAGGAGGGGTCGCCGGCGCTGCTGGCGGCGGCGGCGGGAGGCCAGGGGCCGCACCGGCGGCGGCGCCGGCGGCTGACTCGCCGCTGCTGGCCTTCCACATCCGGGTGTCGCCCTTGGCCATGTCGTTGAGTGGAGGACAGCGCTCCTCTGAGGACGGGGAGGAGGCGGCGGAGGAGGAAGACGATGACAGGATGCTGCCGACGGGGGCACCGCCGCAGCAGCCGCAGCCGTCGGCACTCCCGGCGTCGGAGCCTGCAGCGGAGGGCGCAGGAGCGCAGGGCGGAAGGGCGCCGCCGCCGTCGCAGCAGCAGCAGCAACAGCAGCAGCTAGGGGGCCCCGACGCTGCACGTGCGGGCAACGGCGACGCACCGGACCGGCGGCTGGGCAGTGTTCCGGTGCCGGAGGGGCGGGACGTCGGCGACAGCGGCGCAGGCGGCGGCGGCGACGGTGGGCAAGGCGGCGGCGGCGGCGGCGGCTACCTGCGTTGCTTCGACGGGCACAAGAACGTGATGACCATCAAGGAGGTGTGTGTAATATGGGGTGGGGTGGGTGCAGGGTGCTGGGTGGGCCCCCTCGTCCTCCCGGGGTTATGGGACTGGGTACGGGGAGGGACTCGGCCGCCTTTCCTTTCCTTGCCGGGTGGGTGCACGGATTACGTTTTCCGCAGCCCCGGCGGGCGGGCGGGCGAGCGAGGTCCCCCTGGCCGGGGGGGCACACGACGCGGCCCCTCCGCAGCCCCTGCTCGTCCTCCCTGCATCAACGCCGCCGCTGCCGCGCTGCCCCCCAGGTGGCCTGGCTGGGCGGGTCGGCTCGCGGCCCGTCGTACGTGGTGTCCGGATCCGACGACGGCCACGTGTTCCTGTGGGACTACGACACGGCCGAGATCGTACGGATGATGCCGGCGCAGGAGCAGGTCATCCCCACGTGCATCGCGGTGAGGGGCGCGCCGCGCCCTTCCCGTACTGCAGCCGTAGCATGGCCTGGCACCGCACCGCGCACATACACATACCGTACCGCACTGTACCGTACCGTACTCGCACAATACGTGCGGGGACCAGGGTGTCCGACAGCGCCGCCCGCGCCACCCCCATGCAGGCCACGACCCATCAGCGTCGGGTGCTAGTTGCCCAGTGTTGCGTATTGATCATGATCTCGGGGATAGGGGACAGGGGTTAGGACCGCACCGCACCGGAGCGGAGCGGGGTAATTAGAGAGGTGCCATCGCTTGGGGCGGTTGCAATCACAGTTGCGGGTCGCCCGACGGACGGCACAATGGTGATGGCCACCGGATGCATTTCCCACTCTTGCCGCCACCGCGCCAGGTCAACCCCAACGAGCCCATGCTAGCGGCGTGCGGCAACGGCTCAGTGGTGAAGCTGTGGGGCCCGGGGGGGAGTGTCGGCGGCCCGCGGGTCTGTGCCAAAGCCGGAGCCAGGGCCGCCCGCAGTCGAGGTCCTCCGCCGGGTGTGGCGGCGGCGATGACGGCGCCGGTGCCAGCTGTCGGCACAGAGGTGGGGCTGGCAGCGGCGGCGGGGGTGGCGGCTGAGCGCGTGGAGGTGCGGCCGGAGGACGAGGCGGACGATGACGGCGAGGGCACTGAGGATGGCGAGGAGCGGGAGGAGGAGCGGAGGGATGCGCGGCTGCGGGCGGTGGTGGCGGCCAACCGCGCGGATCTGCAGCGCCGCCAGGCGGAGGCGGAGGTGGAGGCGGCGGGTCGGGGGCGACCCCTGGGTGCAGGCTGGGCGACGTTTGCCGCGGTAGGTGGCCTACCCTCCACCCGGGGGTGGGGGCTGCGGTTGTGCTGACAGGTACCGTATGATTTGGTTTGAGCGCGCGCCCACCCCCACCACCGCCCCGCTGGACCAACCTGGAGTTGGGAACCGCGGCGGTGGTGTTCAGCCACGGCACCAAGGAAGGGAGGGATGCACCCGGACACGGGGGAGGGAAGGGGTTTGGCCTTTGGCGGCTCCAGGGCGGCCCACACAGGCCCATGGGACCCGTAGAGGGGTTCGGGGTGAGCAGCTCGTCGGCACCCACACGAGCTTCCGGGCCCCGGTGGCGCCCAACGCCTCGGTCCCGTCCACATATCCACTGTGCCCCGGGTGTCCATCGCCGTTCCTGGCTGTCCGCCATCCACGCCGCCACCACACCCCCTCCACTCCCGTCCCTGACCCCACCCTGGACGCATGCTGCCATGCACGGTGGTCGTGGACGCATCTGCGCACCCGCAGGCGATTCGGGAGCGTGCGGCCGACGCCGCGGCGGCGACCACGGGCCGCTTTGCGGGCGGAGCGGCGGCGGCGGCGGCGTCGCCCGCCGCGAATCGTGCAGCTAACTCGCCGCCACCGGCGCTGCGGCCTGGCGGCGCCAGTCCCGGGTTCACCCTGGGCGGCCGACGAGGTGGCGGAGGAGCGGCCGCGAGGTCGGCGACGCCGACGCCGCCCAGCCCCGGGGCTCCAGGGGGGCTGGGAGTCCTGCGTCTGAGTACGGCACTGGATCGGCAGCGGCGGCGCAGCGGCAGCCCGGAGGAGACGATCCCGGCGTTTGGCCTGACGCCGCCGGTCGTCGTCGTCGGCGGCGGTGCCCGATTTCCCGGCGGCGGCGCCGCCGCACGTGGTAGGAGGCTGGGTGAGGACAGCGACGGCGAGGAAAGCGCGTCGGATGCGGAGGGCGTCGGCGGCGGCGTCGGCGGCGGTGATGATGATGACAGCGGGGGCGAGGGCGGCGGCAATGCGGCGGCGGCGGAGGAGCCGGGGGGTGTAGTTATGGACCCCGACGTGGCTCTGTCGCCTCGGACCTGTGTCTTGATGTAACCTGATAAAAGAAATTGGAATGGGTGGGCATACATGCCGTACAGTTGAGACTTCGTGGACACGGACCTCGTGTCTTTATCTCTCGAGGTGGTTGGCGGTTGACCGTTGATGTAGGTTGGGCGTTGATGTGGGTAGTGTGTTGGTTTGATACACATGGGACGGCGGCGTCGGTCGACAGACAGACGGCCGCGCAACAAAGGCATCTCTTGGAGCAAGATGGAAGACGACGATGGATTTGACATTCTCGGGTGGCGCGACGGATCGAATTCCCCCCGTGATGATGCATGCTGTGAGCACATGCGCATGTGAGCGGCAGAGGAAGCTCCGAGAGCGGTTTAGCGGAGGTACAGGGTTCATTCAGGTTCGGCGAAGATGCCGTACAGGACCGATGGACACCAACTTCGCGACGATCAGCAAAGTCTCGTCTGCACACGTATGATTGCTGTGGAGGGTTGTGTGTTTAGAGACAGAGAAGAGACTGTGTGTGTGTGTTGTCAAGTTGATACCGGGTGTATGAATGTGCGTATTTATTGTTGTGACCAAGTAGCTGCCGTACGTAAGCCCATGATTCGACCGCCAGAGGACCTGGCCCGGGGCCCTGGAATGCGGCGCCCGGCAGCGGCTGGGCGACGGTACGCCTCGGACGGAGCGGCGGATCCAGCCGCCGGAGGGGGGGGATATATAGAGAGAGAAGGACCCCGCCCGACCACTGCAACCTCCCGTGACCATTCGTACCGTCCGATTGGCTGTTCCCCGGAGGAATGGTGTCGTACATTCGTACACTATGTGATGATTCTTTCCATGACGGGACAGTTGTGGCCCGCAGCGGCCACGGCCCGGCAGCGAATGCCGCGGCGCGAACCCCCGGGGGTTTGAGATAAGGCCCACCGGTCGCACCCATTCGTTTCGAAGTGCACTTCACTTCACTTGGATGGCCACTAGCTACTCCACTGCTCAAGATGAGTGCGGGGGCCCGTTGACGGGTTGTTGGTTGGTTGGTAGGTCGGTTGGTTTGATTGTTATCTCCAGGGTGGGGTTGCAGGAAGCGGTAAAGATGCGGCCGGGGGTGCCGCAGGCCCCGGAGGGGAGGGCGGGGGTATAGGAAATTGGTGGACATATTCAAGCTGCGCTGCTGCCCACAGCAAAGGTCCGATGAAGGGGAGGGCTGGGGCGGAACAGGGCTGCTCGCCGAGGTGTTGAGGCATTGAGTGGAATGGGTGTCAGTCGAGGGGGCCATGGAGGGCACCACGCCGCATCAACGTTTCGGCACTACTACGGGGGGAGGGGGTGAGGGCGCTGGGTTTGGGTATCGCGCCGTATGGGGCCAGCGGTCTGGTGGCGCAGGGCGAGTGGGCGGTGAAGTCGGGGAGGGGCGGAGGGGCACTTGGTGGGGGAGACCATCCTTCCGTTGGCTGGCTGGGGGTCCCGTTTGGGGGGCCCCAACAACGACGGTGGTGGTGGGATGGGCGGCATGTGCGCTCCAGGGGCGCTCCAAGGGGGGGCAGTTGGGTCCTAGAGAGGTGGGGACCCGGGGGGAGGGGGTGAGAGGGTGTTCACAACACACGGTCCAGGGGCAAGATGGATGCTTGGGGATGATCCGTAGCCTTGGCCAAGTCCGAGACCCTGGCCAACCCGGAGTGGGGATACGTTACCCGGGGAACCTGAAGCAGCGCGGCGTTGCTTCGGCATGAGCCACATTGGAGGGCGGTGGCGGTGGCAGGGGCGGCTGTGGCGATGGCTGTGGCAGCGATTCTTATTGCCCCCGGCGCACGCAGTCTAATTGAGCTGTCGAGGAGGTGGGGTTACGGTGCTGGTGTTGCAGACAGTCCCTGGCGATTAGTACGGTAGTACAACGACGGTGCTGGACACCGTGCACGTTTTGCACCTGTTGCCATCGCGAGTCGGTGACGACGGGGCCCCTCCCGGTTCACATGGCGATGTGGGGCTGTGCGCGTGGGTCCCACTCATGGGCGGCCAGCTCGCTTGCCAGCCGCATCCATGGCACAAATGGCATGTGTGTCCTCACGGCCCGACGTAGTTCGCGTTCGACAACATCAATTCGTCAATTCATGATGCGTTTCAAAAGAGTCTCTTCTTACCAAGCAACCGAAGTGGTTACACAGCTCGCCACAGCGCTGCGGTTCCGTCACGCGCGGCCGAACGTCTCTTACACGCGACTGGCCCGCCGAAGTGCAGCACCACCTGGACTTCTGCCGCACCCTAGCCCGCACCTCCCCCTCACCCCGGACATGGACCGAGCATGGGTTTAACCCTAAGGCGCCCCGTCCCGGTGCCCAACCCAATCAGCGACGCAGCAGCCACGCCGCAGGATCTGAAAGCGCCTCCTCCCGTCGACGCGCCCCTACCCCCAACTCATCAACGCCAACGCCACCAGCAGCCGGACACGTAGATCGCGCTCCGGCCGTGGCCTCTCTCCTCCAGGGGGGGTGGGGGGTGGGGGGCGCCCGCACCCATGGCACCGCTGGCTTGCCCCCGGACACCTGAGGCACACACACGCGCACGGTTATGGGTGGGCTTCTCATTATTTAACACACGCACACATTCTCTGCCCCCTCGCATGCCACGCACACCTGTTCTGCCTGCCTGAGGACATACATTCAGTGGTACCTAGACTTATCCATTCGCTTCGGCGATCTCCCTGATGGGCGGGTGGGCAGCTGCCCCGGCCGGCGTCAGGCCCGGCTCCCAGGTATGTAACGATAGACACACATACACACATGTAGGTGAGGAGGCCTCGGCTGTTCCCGTTGGCTGTCACCGATGACCCGCGGGGTCCGCTGTAACATCCTTGATAATAATACACACATGCATACATACACATACACGCGCACCCTCTGTCTCACACACGAGAACAGACACTCGCACACCGGGCCCCCCCCCCGGCACACACACCGGTCCACCGGGCGACCTCCTCACTTCCGATAGGTACGACCGACCGTCGTCTCCTTCGCATCGCGTCGTGCCCGGACGACACCCCACCGGAAGGCCCCAGACGCCGTCGGCCGTGCAGCGCTCTGCCACCCCACCCCACCCCACCCCACCCCACCCCACCCCACCCCACCCCACCCCACCCCACCCCACCCCACCCCACCCCACCCCACCCCACCCCACCCACCCCACCCCACCCCACCCCACCCCACCCCACCCCACCCCACGGCGACCCGTCACTTCAATTTGGCCGCGAAGGAGCTGCCGCAGCCGCAGGAGGCCTCCGCGTTCGGATTCGCGCTGATCTGCGCCCACACAGCGAGAGCGCGAGACACCAAAGACCGAGGAGGGAGGGGCGGGACGTGCTGTGAGAGGGCATGCGGGCTGCATGAATTTCCGGGCACCCATGTACGGCAACCATATACGGCAACCATATACGGCAACCATGTACGGCAACCATGTATCCCTTGCCATGGTTGGTTCTCAGGAACGGGGTGGTTCCCTGGTAGTGTGGACCCGGGGAGTGTTTCGGTGCACTTGGGGAGCCTGTCCGGAGCGCCATGGTGGCGTTAGTTCATTTAGGCAGTGTATGGTGAGGAAGCCTCGGCTGTCGCCGGGGCTGTCACCGATGACCCGCGGGGTCCGCTGTAACATCCTAATAATAATAAAACCATGTACGGCACTGCCTTTCTTTCATTGGGACTCTCGTGCATTGGGCCATCAGTCCCCTCGCAGCGACATCCCCACACGGCCCCCGACCCTCTGCTGTTCCCCTTCCCTGGTCTCTCTCCCTCCCCCCCTCCCTGGCTTCCTGCCGCCCTCCCCTCCCCTCCCCTCCCCTCCCCTCCCCTCCCCTCCCCACGGGGTGTACACCCACGCTTCTCCAACCGCCCCCCTCCGCCCCACTCACCGTGAACGCCGCCCGCATGATGGTGTCCTCGAACTCCAGGGTGGCCCCCCGCAGGAACTCCAGCGAGATGGCGTCACACACCACCCGCCCACCGTCAGACTCAAACACGCTGCGTGCACCAAGGGCGGAGCCGGGGGCGTTGGCGGTGGCACTCGGGTCCAGGCAGGGGGCGGGACGGGGACAGGGACCCGGGTGAAGCGGCTCCGTCAGGGTCGGGGCCGGTGCGCCTGGATACCCTTGACGATGCTGAGCGTCACCCTGCCCCCTGCACACACCCCTCGCCCAACTGGTTTGGGGCCAGTCAAGTAGCCCCGTGATACAGACAATCGCCGAAGGGACCCCGCTGCCGCCGCTCGGGCTCCTTCCAGCGAGATAAGGTATTGGCGCTGGCTGCGCTGCTGCCGCTGCCGATTGCTGCCATGAACTGCCGTACAGCACACGAAAACAGGGACATCATGACATCTCCGCGCACCGCACCTCCGGCCTGTTGGATCTCAGCGGTTGCAGCCGTGGCAGCCGCCGCAAAAGGCGCAGCTGCTCTTACCGCGGCCCCCCCCCGATCCCGCTCCGAGACCCGACCTGCAAGCCAGGCGCCCCCTTGCGCCATCCCTCCCCTCCACCCGGGGGGACCCATGGGCCTCACGGGACCCATGGGTCCGAGGGGGGGCAGGTACCTACCTGCCTTCCATCCCCCCACCCTTGTGCCACTTGCGCACCCGTACACCGCCTGTCACACCCCCCGGCCCGGCCCCACCCACATGTCCTCCTCCCTGGCCTCCGGGCCCTGCTCCTCCAGTCGGAACTTGTACTGGAAGCCCGAGCAGCCCCCGCCCTCCACCTCAATGCGGAGGGCCAGCCGGCTGCCGGGCTTCTCCGACTGCAGCTCCCGGAGCCGCTGTCGGAGGGCGCGGTAGGCACGTTGGGGGACGTCACGGTCGGGGGAACGGGGGAGTGCGGAGGGTTGGAGATCCGCGTGTGTGTGTTTGAAGGGGGGGGGGTGTGAAGGACCAGCGTAGCTGGGTAGGGCAGGCGTGGGCAACGAGGGCCGTGGCTAGCGGCGAGCGGTATGTGGCGGGGGGAGGTCTGGGCGCACAAAGGTGAAGGAAGTTCAGGGAACCTGAGTGGCTCCCTAATGGCCGTGCGGCACCCGTGCGATGT
This sequence comes from Eudorina sp. 2006-703-Eu-15, assembly GCA_003117195.1. NCBI lineage: Eukaryota > Viridiplantae > Chlorophyta > Chlorophyceae > Chlamydomonadales > Volvocaceae > Eudorina > Eudorina sp. 2006-703-Eu-15. Next base: position 54,442 of record BDSI01000042.1, read on the forward strand.
GCGATGTGCTTGCGCGGGACTACGCCCAGGTGCTGTGGCGTACGCGGGCGTGTGGCGGTGACGGCACGGACTGCGGCAGTACGGGTCTGCGTGTCGTTGTTGGAGGGAGGTTCGGATAGGAGTGGATGCGGGTGCCGGTGTGGGTGCGGGTGCGTACCGCTGCTGCCGAAGAGTGGATACGTAGCCCGGTCGGTTCCCCTTGCGCTGAGGCGGCGGTGGCAAACGCCGGCGTTTGAAGGAACCGGGGACTCCAGGCGTGACGTTGGTCGCCCCAACACGACAGAGGCCCGGTCGAGCAAACTCGAAATGTCGCCTGGGCGATCGTCTGTGTAAGGGATGCGCTGAAGACACGCTCTGCGAGCGCCGCAGCTTGGAGGGTCCTCGCCAGCATTAAGTTGTAGGCTCTCGGCCAAGTGTGGCCACAAGTTACTTAATCGCTGGAGGAACTTCAAATGCCGTCCTTATCCGAGTTTTGACTAATCGCCAAAACGAGAAGTGCCCTTGAACGTAGATGAGTTATGCTATCAAGGGACAAGAGTCGGTATGTGAAATCACGACTGAGCAACTCAAAATAACAAGTTATATGTTATTCACGCATAATTTGTAGTTTGCAAGAGTTAGCGTGCAAGTTTCGGAACCATCGCGAGATGACGGTCGTTCGACAGCAGTGCCAGTCGGGCAACCCCATCCGCATCAGTGCACATCGTTCACTACATGAACACGCCTTGTACACCTGGTGTTACATGCACATCAGAGCATCGCGCCCGAAGCGATTCCCAGTGCTTCCATTACAACAAGATTGATTTGTTGCTTGACAAGCGCAGTCATGCAGCTGATTCGGCACCGACTTCAAAATGCTTGGGCCGTGCGTCATTACCAACTTGCTGCAACCCCTACAACGCGAACGGACATGTCCCTTCCGACATTGAAGTCGTAACACGCTCTCATAATCAGCCCAAACCAAACCCATCGAACCACCGTGTCATGTCATATGACATAATCCCAAGCGGCGTCTCAAACAGCCCCCATCCCTGCTTGCTCAACAAAAAGGACGATTACTCCACAAATGCGTGCTTATTCTCCTTCGCCTTTTCCCCTGGCGCACGCCTGCTTGATGTCCTGCAGTGGGCAGATCAGGTCGCGCGTGTTTACTTCTGCTCGCCTCCATATCAAGTCCGTGGATCCTCAAAGCCTATGCGCCCAGCCACATCCTTCAGATGCGTCACAAACAAGTGCACGGCAGCAAATATACTGGCCGGGTGCAGCAAAGACGCGGGAACGACACTCACTTGGCGGCGCCCATGTTGGCGCCTCCGCTGACAGCCAGGAAGGACCGGAAGAGGTGGGAGTTCACGTCGTAGATCATGGTAGCTAGGGTACAATTTCAAGTGAAGGATTGCTACGCGGGAAGCTTTCGCTACTCCTAATTGGAAACGTTAAAAGTCTGACGAGAGTCCCAGGGCGTGTGTAAAATTGGGCAATACTTATTTCGTATGTTCAGAATGTACATTAAGAAAAGAGATACATTTCGGAGGTCCGCCAGCCTTTCTGCATGGTCTAACCGTGACCGTACAGCGTGTAGACATCGACTTTCTTCACGAGCTACGCCCATGACTTTCAATCCATTCTTCGAGAAATTTCTTCAGTTGTGAACACAACAAGAATTTTATCCATAACGCGGCAACGCCATGAAGGCGCAAGAACCACTGCTGCAGCCACTCACACCACCACAAGGTTCCTCCCCCCTCCAACCTGCTCCTGTCTAAGCATTCTTCTCGCACGAGCCGTCAACATCCATAATCAACCCTGTGAAGTTGCGCCCTACCAACCAGTACCCAACGTCATCAATCACTCGACGAGGTTCACCGCACAGGTACGACAAACACGAACAAGGCATCGACGACCACGAAAAACATCAGCTGCTATGTTAGGCTATGATTTATCTCCCCACATTCACATATCAGGCCACCAATCCGTAGTTGCGTGCCTGTGTCGCCAGGTATCGCATGGCGCCGTCAATCTCCTCCAGACCCCGTTTATCCGCATTGCACGACTCGACGGAACCCCAGAACAGCTCCGCGCTGGCCAGCACCATTGCCAGCGTCACCACCGTCTGCACCACCGCCGCGGGCCAGCTGCTGCGGATGCGCTCCGGAACCACTGCTCGCGCCAGCGGCGCCAGGACCACGTCTTGGAGGACGATCAGCAGGGGCTGCACCAGGAAGAAGGACGTCATGCGGAAGGTGCCCTCCAGGCGGCCGCCGCAGGAGAACCTGCGACCGACCCATGGGACAGATACGGAGTACGGTATCACACGGGTATCACACGCGAAGTTATGCTTGGGGGCCCGGCGGGGCTGTAAATCGTAACCCGGGCACACCAGCAGCCAGCAGCGCCTGGCCCTAGCCGCTCCGCTTGGAAGTAAAACGTCACTGGCATGAGGGAACCCAGTCAGCAGCTACCAAACAGGTTGCCTCGGCTCGGTCAACTGCACACCCCTCATGCCGGCCCCTGCCCTGCACGCCAGGCCACGCCGCCGGCAGTGCAGTGGATCCCGCCGCGGCCATCTGCTGCCGTACATGTTTGAGAGCCGCCCGCCCGCCCCCTCCCGCTTCCCCCCTCCCGCCACACAAACGCACCACAGCGCGATCTCGTGCATGATGCCGCTGACGACGAATGACGCCGCCAGACCCGTCAAGGCCAGCCACAGCGGAGTGCGCCGCCGCTCGTACTGCTGCTGCTTCGCCTCGCCACCGTTGGCGCCGCCATCGGACGCCGCCTCCGACTTCTCCGAGGCCCGCGCCGCCACCGCCGCGGGCCCCGCCCGAACCGCCACATTGCTGCTGCCCGCCGAGGGCATCCGGCTCATCTGGGTGCCCGCGCCGCCTGATTCGGCCCCCCCCGCGGACCCCACCTTCGGGTCCTCTGCGCCCCGAGTGACCCACCGCCCCTCCACGATGGGCTTGTAGACGGTCTCCTGGAGGGTGGCCGACACGATCTGGTTGTAGCGCCGGCCCCAGAACTCCCGAACGGAGGTGGCCTTGTAAGGACCGTCCATGGCGGGCTGCAAGGGGATGCCCGCCACCAGCTGGCCCGCCAGGGGCAGTCCAGCGTCCAGACACAGGCTGACAAACATCCAGAAGTGGACAGCTGTTGGTGTTGGTGTTGATGTCCGTGTTGGTAGTGGAGGCGCCGGACGGACGCGACGTGCGCCGGGCAAGCCGCGGTGCGGGCAGGAGGGTGGGGCAGGAGGGTGGGCAGGCTAGGTTGTTGAGGTGCAAGTGATAGGTTTGCGATGTGGTTCAAATGGAAACAAAGATGAGCCACTTCCGCGTGAACCTTATCACAGAGGAACGGCTGGGGAGGAGAGGAGAAGATGGGGTGACGGGTGCGGGAGACGAGTCGTACTGTCTTCAGGGACAGGCTGGGACAGGCTGCGCGGTGGGCACTCAGCCCTGCCGCCCCGCGCATCGGCCCCTCGCCAGGGCCCTGGACCCAACCACCGGGCCCTCTGCTGCGGCCCTGGGTCCCCCTGAACCCCCTCCCGCTCTCACCGTAGCAGAGGTGCTTGGCCAGGGGTGACAGCCCCTCCACGGCCACCAGTACGGCCGTCAGGCCCAGATACACACCCAGCTTGACCAGCAGGCCCAGCACCACCCTGCCCGGGGGCGACTTGGCGGGCGCCCGGCCACCTGAGGCGGTGTCAGCGCGAGATCATGTGCGTCCACCAAGGGCCACGGCAGCGATTGAGGTGATTGATTAACAATTTAACATGCTGCAGGCACTCACTGCAGCCCACATTCACTGCCTCGGCGGGCAGGCGGCGAGGGGAGGGCTGAATGCGGATGAGGATCAGTGGGGTGACGTTCCCTGTGACGAGCTGTGGCGAGTGAGCTGGTGTTAACGGAAGTAGGTGGTCACGACCATGTCTTTGGACATCAGGTACACTGCTGGTGTATATTCAGCCGCCCTCAGAGGAAGCAGCTGTCTGGTGCGGGCGGCAGGGAGGACGAGGAAGGCGGCGGGCCGCCCATCCTCCCAGCCCCGGGGCCGCAGGTCAGTCCGCGCTGCCGCGATTCGGCCCCCCCTACTCCGGCCCGTCCGTCGTGCTTACTCTTGGCTGGGAAGAACGGCAGCACCAGCAGCGCGCCCCACTGCAGGCCGCTTCGGAGCGCCGGGTGGGACAGCGCGCCGCGGCCGCCCGAGTAGGCGAGCAACTTGAAATTGGCGACCCAGAGGATCGTCAGGTTGACACCACTGGAGAGGATCGAGCTCTGAGGGTGTGAGAGGGCAAAGGGAGGGCTAGGCAGTGGGTTGGGAGGCCAACGGGGAACTGGGCGACCGAGAACTGCTGAACGGGCAGGTTCACGGTGGCAGGCGGAGGTCAGAGCTTTTTGCAGGACTTTTTCTGCAAAGGACCCAATACGCCTTACATCTTTGACAAACCATGGGCTGATCGTGAAGACCACAAAGGCTGGCAGGCTTGCCAGAAACCTGGGCCATCCCGGCCGCAGCGGCCGAACAACGACGACGCAGTAGGCGTACGCAGCAAAGAGAAGCACATGTAGCTGAATAAGCCTCTGAAGGAGGCTAGAATCGTCCATCGTATGCGCACTTCCACTTCCACTGTGCTTCCGTCAGCCGTTGACTGCAATCCCGGTTGGCTAATGTAAGTCAATGAAAAAATATAAGCTTGATTTATTGAGTTACTACAGTTTGTCACCCAGATTTTGCAACAGTGATCGAGCCCTTTTCAGTACAGTCACGTAACGGTTGATTCAAAAAACCTGTCACGCTGACGGCATACCTCGGCACGCACCCAGGAAATGCTGCAGTTTAAACATAATTCAGTACGATTCATGAATTGCAGGAGGATATCATGGACACCATCTGTCCTACGCGAAAAGGCACCTGATAGCGTTTCCAAGCGTTACCGTACTGGGGTCCGTACATGTTGGGGTGTTCCCCATAATTTGACTAACGCGTGTACTATGCGCAACCTTGTGGTGATGCTGGTGGCGGTGGAGTTTCTCGTCGCCACATTGCCGATAGCCAATGTTTGTGGGGGTGAGGGTGCCTGGGTTGCCTATTTGAACCGGACCGAACACTGGCCAACGAAGGTCTGCTGAGCCAGGCCCACTGAACGTGATGGGGGAAGGCGGCGGCCGCGAGGGGCCACTGTCCCCATGACAGTGGCCCCCCCTTGTCTTCGTTGCATTGCCGCTCCCCGCGATCAACCGACGGCAGGCACGTCCTGCCTCCCTTAAAAGGAAAAATAGACGGGCTAATAGACGGGCGTGGCGTTATCCTTGACATGTTTAACAAACCCATACACGCTTCCTGTATGTCGTCAAAGCGACGAGCAGGCGGCAGCACCTCCGACACTGCATGTCCGACGGCTGGCCGCCCTCCGCACGCCCTTGCAGCGATGTGAAGTACGCGCTAGGCAGGTGGGGTCCGGAAGCCAGCTGGGGCCCCGCCGGGGAGGCTAAGGTTTGCCATCGGCAGCACACGACGCCCGTCCACCTCGCCACCGATATCACCGTACATCTGCCGTACACGAGATCTCTAGGCAATGCATGCCGTCCACGGGTTGACCCACAGTCCTGCAGTGGGGTTGGCAGGAGGTTACGGTGTCAGCGGTGTCCGAGCGGTTCATCCCCAAATCAATAACCCAATCGCACTGAGGCGCATAGTCACGCGACGGGCCGTGTTAACCGTTGCACAATTGCGCTGAATCAGCAGGACAGGCGGAAATGGTACTGGCCAAGCGGCTGTGGTGACCCACCAGGAGGCGCGATCGCACCATCCATTCCGCTCACGGTACGTACACGGCCTGGTGAGAGAGAGTATGAAGTGGAAATGCAGGCGGCGGTGGATGTTTGGCGGTGTGGTTGAAACTTGAAAGTGAACCCGATCAGGGGAAGAGACCTGGAACGGCTGATCGGTGGGCACCGCCGCGCCCGCACTCCGGCTCCGCGCCAGGGCCGTTCGCTGGCGCGGACCTCAGGGACCCCGCTCTGACAGCGGTGCCGGCCATGGCAGGCGGCTGGCTCACGTTGGACATGGCCCGCCCTGGCGAGCTCCAAGGCGACGACAGCACACGTCCGGCACCGAGGGCGGCGGCTTCCGGCCCCAAGATACCGAGTACTATGACATTGATCGCTCTAGTGGTGTTGTGAAGAAGCAGGACGCCAGCAGCTCTGAAACCGCTCTGTTTTCGCCCCGCGACCCTCCTCATTACCACGCAGCCCGCCCCTCCGTTACCCACCTCCGTATCCGCTACCTTGCGCGACGCGCGCGGAGGTCGCGCGTCGCGCAAGGTAGCGGATACTGGAGGGGCGCACGGGGCCCCCAAAGCCGGCCAGAGCACGCCCCTATTGATTGCACGGTGAGGCCAGGCAGGCCAGGCTACTGTGCCCGCGACTGCGTTGTCAGTCCCGCGCAAACCTGCGCAGCAGCGCGATAGCTGTCGCACACCATCCTAGCTCACGAACAGATACCTCCATGTCGAACTGTACCGAATTTCCGCAAAGCTGCACATGAGCCATGCGACCGTGGCTTGAAGGAATATGCCCAGCCTGGCCGTAAATGTGAATGTGGGTTTCGGGTTTCGCTGCCGGTCGCGTCTCTAGGGGGGCTCAAAAGGGAAAAGGTCGCAGTCGGAGGGGCCAGGGGGGGCCAGGGGGGCCAGGGCGGCATGGCGGCGCCACCAGATGGGTGTTGATCTGTGTTGATGGACGACACGGGGCCAGCTGGGCAGGCGTTCCCTGCTGGTGAGCTGAGAGGGGCAGCACGCAGACTGTGCGAGAACAATCTTAGTTTGTGCAGTACCAATTAGCGTTGAGCGTTTCGCTCGTGGCAGGGCGGGCGCGTTTCATTTGGCTGTTGTGCGGTAGCAGTTTCCCCGGTTGCAGGTTGGTGGTTGATCGTTGGCGCGAGAGGAGGGTTGTCGGCACAAGCAGAGCTCTGCTGATGGGGTCTAGGGGTCCCTAGGGGTAACTCTTGTCGCAATCGGGTTGGCAGCCGCTGTGTCGGTCCCTCAGTGTCGGTCCCGCTGCGTCAGTCATCGCAGTCGGTCAGCGCGGCAGCTCACTAATGCGCTGCACCTCTCTCTGCGCATACAATAGGTACGGTACCTCATGAACACACGAGCAGCCCTTACGTCACCCTCCGACGCGTCATTGTCACCCAGCCGGGTCAATCGGGACCACAGGAGTGCAACACGCACGCGAACGCGCATCCTCCACGTCCCACTCGTAACCCCCCGTACCGTGCAGTGCCGTGCAGTGCAGTACTGCCTGCGGGTGCTGCGTTGCCGGCCAGGGTGGATACCTAGATGCCGCACCTAAGGGCCAAATGACGTGCGATGTGACGAAACGGGTGCGTGAGGGAGGAATCGAAAAGCCGCCGAGGGGCCGGAGGGTGTCGCGAGACCGTCCGGGGTGAGGGCGGGGGAATGGGGTCGGGGCCTTTTGGCAGTCATTCCATTCGCAGGTGGTGGTAAGGAGTGGGGTTGGTGCTGAGGAGGAGAGCTCCGGATACTGCAACGCTGTCCTGGGCCGCTTGCGGTGGACGGGTGGCTGACTGGCGGCAGTACGTCCGCGACCCCGCCGTGTTGCCGTACGCCACCCATGGGCTTCCGCGCCCTCGATGGCAGCTGCTGGTCGGGGAGGGGAGCGTGGGCGCGTCGTACCAAGGGTTAGTCGCACCTCGTCGCAGTCCACCAGCAGACCTGCACCCGAGGAGATGTCGGCCCGCCTGCTTTCTTCACCATCTGTTAAGTCGTTTCATAGTTACCCACATCAGGCCCAGGCTATGACAGCCCGACGTAGCCAGTTGGGTCAAAGTGAACTAAAATCGTGTGTTGAACGTGACTTGTGTTTAACGTGCGACATTTGTGCCACTTGTGGGCGTCAGCATTCCACAAACTAGATTTCACCTTGCAGCGCCAGGGCCATGCCTATCGCACCGTGGTTGAACCTCTGGTAGGCGTCATGAAAGCCCCGCACTATTTGTTGCACGAAATATTCATGACTCTTGTGACTATCACTTGTCAACGCCACCATTGAGCTGCGCATCCAAGAGTCGAGCTGTACGTCATACTGAAGCCCTTTTAAACATTCTATTTCAGTAGCCCAGAATCTTTCGCCCAATACTGTTTGTCTCATAAACATGTTGGAACACCTTAGTTACTGAACTTCGCCCGGTGCCTTCAGACCAGAGCAGACTTCAGACTGCTCTCTAAAACCCAAACGATAGTTTATGGAATACCCCAAGCCCCCTGGCGGCGTCTCGGAAGCTGCACGACGACGTCCTTGTTAAAGTAGGTGGCCTGCCCAGGGCCTTCTGCGTGAGAAGTTCGGCTGTTTTGGCCGCAATTACTCACCGTCGGTGCAGCAGTTCCATAGTCGCTTACACATCTTTCTACTTAACAAATCTTCTCTCGATATCTGCTGCAGGCCGTCCATGATGCCTTCTTAAGATGCGACCGCTGGTGACAAGGATCGCGCAACGGACCTTGCAAGGTGGGAGCTGGTTTATGTATTGTGGGCGTTCATTATAGGTACAAAATGATATGTCAGACATATGTATCACAAGTTACGGGGCGTGGCCTTGATTGCAAAGGCCACTATGCTTCGATGCATCAAAACTCGTCAGAACAAAGTCCCCTCGAGTATGCTGTTGGCGATCACGTAGGACCTGACAACACGAGATTTAGCAATGCAATGTGCTTTTGAGCGAACCGGATCGCGACCCACACGCGATACACTTTGGAACCCGTCTTGTCTGAACAGCGTCTACACAGCGTGGCAACAAATTCTTGTGATGCGATTCATAGCATGACATGAGGTCGATCGCCGCGTGCCGCACTCTTCTTACGCCTGGCGCATGTCCCCTCCACTGCATTTCTTCCCCCCACACAGGTTCAAGGCGCCAGGGGCAGCTCACCTCATCAAGGGCAACTTCGAGTACATCTCAATGGCATCATCAAGCGCGTCTCCAAGAGCATTCCGAGAGCGATTCCAAGGAAATCGCCAAGGGCATCTTGATTGTGCCTCGCAAAGGGCAAAGTCCAAGGGCCCCGACAAAAGCATGTACAACGGCACGCATCTTCAAGGGCAAAAAGACGACTGGCTGGTCGAGTTCGAGGATGCGAACCGCTGGAGGGCTTGCGTCGGAGCTGGACCGCTGGAGGGCTGGCGTCGGAGCTGGACCGCTGGAGGGCTGGCGTCGGAGCTGGACCGCTGGAGGGACGCTGGAGGGCTGGTCGAGCTGGAGACCGCTGGAGGGCTGGCGTCGGAGCTGGACCGCTGCGTCGGAGCTGGACCGCTGCTGAGAGGCTGGAGCTGGACGCTGAGGGCTGGCGTCGGAGCTGGACCGCTGGAGACTTGGAGAGCTGGCGTCGGAGCTGGACCGCTGAGGGCTGCGTCGGAGCTGGACCGCTGGAGGGCTGGCGTCGGAGCTGGACCGCTGGAGGGCTGGCGTCGGAGCTGGACCGCTGGAGGGCTGGCGGAGCTGGACGCTGGAGGGCTGGCGTCGGAGCTGGAGAGCTGGACCGCTGGAGGGCGTCGAGCTGGACCGCTGAGGGCTCGGAGCTGGACCGCTGGAGGGCTTGCGTCGGAGCTGGACCGCTGGAGGGCTGCGTCGGAGCTGGACCGCTGGAGGCTGGCGTCGGAGCTGGACGGCTCGGAGCTGGCTGGAGCGTCGGAGCTGGACCGCTGGAGGGCTGGCGTCGGAGCTGGACGCTGGAGGGCTGGCGTCGGAGCTGGACCGCTGGAGGGCTGGCGTCGGAGCTGGACGCTGGAGGGCTGGCGTCGGAGCTGGACCGCTGGAGGGCTGGCGTCGGAGCTGGACGCTGGAGGGCTGGCGTCGGAGCTGGACCGCTGGAGGGCTGGCGTCGGAGCTGGACCGCTGGAGGGCTTGCGTCGGAGCTGGACCGCTGGAGGGCTTGCGTCGGAGCTGGACCGCTGGAGGGCTGCGTCGGAGCTGGACCGCTGGAGGGCTGGCGTCGGAGCTGGACCGCTGGAGGGCTGGCGTCGGAGCTGGACCGCTGGAGGGCTGCGTCGGAGCTGGACCGCTGGAGGGCTGGCGTCGGAGCTGGACCGCTGGAGGCTGGCGTCGGAGCTGGACCGCTGGAGGGCTGGCGTCGGAGCTGGACCGCTGGAGGGCTGGCGTCGGAGCTGGACCGCTGGAGGGCTGGCGTCGGAGCTGGACCGCTGGAGGGCTGGCGTCGGAGCTGGACCGCTGGAGGGCTTGCGTCGGAGCTGGACCGCTGGAGGGCTGGCGTCGGGCCTCGGAGCTGGCCGCTGGAGGGCTGGCGTCGGAGCTGGACCGCTGGAGGGCTGGCGTCGGAGCTGGACCGCTGGAGGGCTGGCGTCGGAGCTGGACCGCTGGAGGGCTGGCGTCGGAGCTGGACCGCTGGAGGGCTTGCGTCGGAGCTGGACCGCTGGAGGGCTGGCGTCGGAGCTGGACCGCTGGAGGGCTGGCGTCGGAGCTGGACCGCTGGAGGGCTGGCGTCGGAGCTGGACCGCTGGGGGCTGGCGTCGGAGCTGGACCGCTGGAGGGGGTCGGAGCTGGACGCTGGAGGGCTGGCGTCGGAGCTGGACGCTGGAGGGCTGGCGTCGGAGCTGGACCGCTGGAGGGCTGGCGTCGGAGCTGGACGCTGGAGGGCTGGCGTCGGAGCTGGACCGCTGAGGGCTGGCGTCGGGCTGGACCGCTGGAGGGCTGGCGTCGGAGCTGGACCGCTGGAGGGCTTGCGTCGGAGCTGGACCGCTGGAGGGCTTGCGTCGGAGCTGGACCGCTGGAGGGCTGGCGTCGGAGCTGGACCGCTGGAGGGCTTGCGTCGGAGCTGGACCGCTGGAGGCTGGCGTCGGAGCTGGACCGCTCGGAGCTGGACCGCTGGAGGGCTGGCGTCGGAGCTGGACCGCTGGAGGGCTGGCGTCGGAGCTGGACCGCTGGAGGGCTGGCGTCGGAGCTGGACCGCTGGAGGGCTGGCGTCGGAGCTGGACCGCTGGAGGGCTGGCGTCGGAGCTGGACCGCTGGAGGGCTTGGCGTCGGAGCTGGACCGCTGGAGGGCTGGCGTCGGAGCTGGACCGCTGGAGGGCTGGCGTCGGAGCTGGACCGCTGGAGGGCTGGCGTCGGAGCTGGACCGCTGGAGGGCTGGCGCGGAGCTGCGCTGGAGGGCTTGCGTCGGAGCTGACGCTGGAGGCTGCGTCGCAGCTGGACGCTGGAGGGCTGCGTCGGAGCTGACCGCTGGAGGGCTTGCGTCGGAGCTGGACCCGGAGGGCTGGCGGGCTGGACGTGAGGGCTGGCGTCGGAGCTGGACCGCTGGAGGGCTGGCGTCGGAGCTGGACCCGCGAGGGCTGCGTCGGAGCTGACCGCTTGGCGTCGGAGCTGGCCGCTGGAGGGCTGGCGTCGGAGCTGGACCGCTGGAGGGCTGGCGTCGGAGCTGGAC
>BDSI01000042.1:798631-979253 GCA_003117195.1 Eudorina sp. 2006-703-Eu-15
CCCTCCCCTCCCCTCCCCTCCCCCTCCCCTCCCCCCCTCCCCGCCCCGCCCCCCCCCCTCCCCTCCCCTCCCCTCCCCTCCCCTCCCCGCCCCTCCCCTCCCCGCCCCTCCCCTCCCCTCCCCTCCAGGTGTACTGGAACTCCCGGTTGGAGTCAGAGCACCTGCGGCTGGTGTCCACCTTCCAGAGGGGGAGGTGCTGGTGGACATGATGGCGGGCATAGGGCCCTTCGCGGTGCCGGCGGCACAGAAGGGGCTGATGGTGAGGTGGAGGGGCAGGAGGGGCAGTGGGACACGGGGGGGGGTTGCTGCCGGCACGGAGGCGGCGGGGCCCGTCCTCACGGGGCGGGCCGTCCCCCGGGTGCGTGAAGGCTTTGGTTAGGTCGGATGTAGGGCACTGATGCCACAACGGGCTGCAGCGCTGTATTGCGCTGCGGCCTCTTGGTTTCCCGGGTGGGCAGCTGGGCGAGCATCGGCAGCGCTGGCGCCCTTGACCCTCCGTTGGGCGGAAGCGGGGGACAGGGCTTCCTCCAGCGCGGGATTGTCAGCGTTGTGCCGGCAAGGCGCGGCCTGGCCGGTAGGTGCCTCCGCGCATCAAGTGGCAGGTGAAGAATCGGCAACGGCGCTGCCGCCTCTACCTCCCCTGGCGCTGACTCTCCCGGATGCGACACGTGCGTGTCCCGAAGGTCGGCGGCCAACGGTACATCGGCCGAGGAAAACAGGACCGGCCGGTCCCTGCGCCTTTTGACCCCAGAGCTCCGCCTGCGGATCCGCCCCTGCGCCCCGCCGTTGCTGCCCTGACCCGACCCGACTGCCAACCCGACCCGACCTGACGTATCCAGTCGCGGTGTCCCTCCCTCCCTGGTGCAGGTGTACGCCAACGACCTCAACCCCCGCAGCGCCCACTACCTCGCCCTCAACGCCCGCCTCAACCGCCTGGGTCCCTCGGGGCTGCTGGTCTTCAACACGGACGGCCGGGCCTTCCTGCGCCTGCTGTGCGACTGCCCCGGCAGCGCGGCGCAGGAGCTTCGGACCAAGCTACAGGAGCAACAAGAACAACAACAGCAACAGCAGCAGGCGCAAAAGGAGCAGCAGCAGCAGCAGCAGCAGCAGCAGCAACAAGAGCCGCAGGCAGCGCCGGCCCCGGCAGCCGGAGGGGACAGCCAGCCTGCGAAGCGCCAGAAGACGCAGCCCGCGGCCCCGGCGGATCCGGGGCCCGTCCCCGCCTTCCCGGCCTCGTTCGCTCCCCCGGCGGGCGGTCTTTTGTTCGACCACGTGGTGATGAATCTGCCCGCCTCCGCCATCGAGTTCCTGGACGCCTTCGCGGGGGCGTTCGACCCCGTCACGTGGCAGGACCGGCCGCTGCCGCTGGTCCACTGCTACACCTTCAAGAGAGGCACAGAGACCGAGGCGGGTGAGTGGGGGGCCGGCGGTGGCCCATGGAGGGGTCTCTGACGGGGCTGCTTTGTGTGCACATGGATACGGCGGGAATCCGGACGCCAGCGGCCTGTAATGCGTTGGCGAATGGCTCGAGGACGTTTCTGGACTGCTTGGGGCCGGGACAGCACGAATGCCGGCCGCTGATCATTCTGCCCAAGCGCCGCCCACATGGCCCACGTGACCCATATGGCCCACGTGACCCACATGGCGCGCAAATGTGGCGTCAGCTCGTCCAACTGCTACCGATGCGTGCGGGTACCCGGGTAGCTGTGCGGTAGTAGGGTCGTTGGGGTTGGTTGGCTTCGTACTTAGCGGCAGGTAAGGGGGTAAGAGAAATTTACCAGACACAGGAACGATCCGGGGGCAGGTAAGGGGCTGCAACTGCGGAGCGGACTAATGCCCGTATACTACTGCCCCTAGGCAGTTCTACTGCCCGTATACTACTGCCCCTAGGCAGTTCTACTGCCCGTATACTACTGCCCCTAGGCAGTTCTACTGCCCGTATACTACTGCCCCTAGGCAGTTCTACTGCCCGTAGACCACTGCCCCGTAGACTACTGCCGGTTCCTGTCAGACCATATGGTGTGTCCGCCGAGGCTCCCTGTGCACGTGCTCGTCGCATTCCGGCCACGCAAGCGCCCAGGGACCCAGAGATGCACCGAGGCGGCCGTTCCCTTTGAAACGAGGCCCTGTCCCCGACCGCTGCCTCCTCGATGCTTCCCACGACCGCGTCCCCAGACATCATCGCCAAGGCGGAGCGCTACCTGGGGGGTCCGCTGGAACCAGGATCCGTTTCCGTACACACGGTACGGGATGTGGCCCCCAACAAGCTCATGCTGTGCCTCTCCTTCCGGGTGCCCCGCGATGTGGCTTTCAAGGGGCGCACGTGAAGTGACGTGACGGGAAGGGACGGGATGGGAGGTGGCCTGACTGGACGAGACAGGGCGAGGGCGGGAAGGGACGGGATAGGATGGATTGCATCGCTGTACGCCGGGACGTGGTGTACGGGTACAGAGGGCTGCAGAAGTGATGAGGTGCGTTCGAGGGCCAGGGTAGCGGCTCCGGGGTGCTTGGCTGGAGAGGAGATGATGGCAGCACGCAGGCCGGCTGGCGCAGGCCCTTCCTTCCCTTCCATCCCTACTCACCACGTGTGCTCTCGGGCGCGTAGCGTGTCCCTCGTGATCAGGTCAGCCGGGTGCTGGGATGCAACGAAGGTTGTGGGTGTCACGTAAACAACATGCATAGCGCTTACTAAGGTCCATTTGAAGAGAAAGTCGCTTCCGTTGTGGAGTGGAGCGGCTGATGCCGTCCGCTGCGCAGGGCTCCGCTTCGGTATCCTGGTCCGAAACACTGCTTATGGGTAACGTCCATTCATTCACTGCTTATGGGATCGAGCTGGGTCCGGAGCGCGTTCGCGTGTCAGGCCAACAGGACTGCGGAAACGAAAGCGACTGTGCAGCATATCGAAGACGTGGACACGAGTTGTATGATAATGTATGATGATAATGTGTTGGTCAAATCCAATGCGGTCTGCGGCTCGCCGGCTCAAGGGCTGCCTTCTCACAACACAACCTCACCACGCCCTACCAGACGGACAGTGTCTCACCGCAGTGGCCCCCGCCGCCTCGTGTGCGACCCCGGCTTGCCCAACCACTGTTGGGTATCTTACAGGAGCCGCATCGTAATCATTACTAAATTTGTCGTCATGCCGTCCCACGCCATTCCATTCCACTCGCGGGCCTGTCGCGCAGCCGTAATGTACATTCGTGCACATCGTCCGGCAAACACCCCTTCATGGCGGCTCCGTCGCCGGGGCCCGCGCGAGGCCTCTATCGGACACCACCAGTCTACCATTCTATTGTACCGGGGATACCTTCAGAATCCCTCCTAGGACTCCCACCGTGAACAGAATGCGCTTTGCTGCCAGCTTGCAACCCCGCTGGACTCACACGAAATCTGTAGTTGAAATCGAGTAAGTGCGCGAATCGATGTCACTGCGGGCTCCGTCCCGCCAAAAGGGCTTGTCGGTCGCGAGGAGCCCTGAGCAGGGCCCGGCAGAGGCAGAGCAGTCAGTCCGACGCGGTGGGACTCGACCAGACCATGGAGGCGGCGCGCATGGGGTGGTTGCGCTGACAGCCACCACCCTGGAGGTGACTCACCCCCACGTGCCCGGCCAGTGATCTCAGACGCAAAGGAATGCCGTCACAAAGCTGAAGCCCCCCAATGGAGTCTAAGACGTGGACCGATGGCTGGACATCGACCCAGTGGTTGATGATGTGTTGGACCACACTGGCCCCCTTACCTGTGTGGGCTTACGGAGCAGACCGACACGCAGTAGCATTGCAGGCTTCACACCAAGTGCACATGCCCCACCACGCACCACCTGCATCGCAGCACTCGCAGGCCTGCACACACGCCGGTTTTGTCGCACCCGCCAGTAGTCCCTGTTGTCCTGTACCGCCCGCCAGCCCCCGCGGCCTGCATCTTCGCGCTTCTGATCTCGCGGTTGCTGGAGTGTTCAATGAGAGATCCGCTGGAGTGTGTACGAATGGCACATCAAGCAGACGCGCCTGCCTGCTGCTGGTGCTGGTGCCGCTGGTGCATTAGACGGTGCTGCTGCACTTCCCCCGGGAACACGCGGCCATGGCCCCCGGTCTGCCAGTGCTCCCACAGGCACGCCGGGCCACAGTACGACACCGCTCTGCATCGGCGACAAGATGAAGGAGTTTGAGGCTCAGCAGTGAAGTTGGGCAGTAACGCCGGCATCAGGAGACGGGCACGCAGCGCAGGGAGTATCCCTGGCGGCACAGCACAGCAGGCGGTCTCGAAAGGCGTGTCTCAAAATGGCTGGTGCAGTCATTGCGGTGCGAGAGGGTCGCTTCGAGGACGGGTTCACCAACCAAGCAGCCGAAGTGAGGGTTTGCGCCACCGGATATGGGGCCCTCGACCAGCAAGCCGCATAATACAGCCGCATAATACTGCAGCAGTGGGCCTTGAGCTCGAGGGCAGGATTATCTACGCGGATACCGTAGCCGGCCCCGACGACCTGCTATACCGGTACTACCCGCGAGCCCTCCGGGTTGACAGGGCTGAGGGGGCAGGAGGCTCAGCGTGGGTTGCGCAGGCGGCACGGGCGTCCGCCTGCTGCCGCGGGGGCCCATCAGGGGCGGGTGTGAGGGGTGAGGGCAGGGCAGGCGCCGCCCTGGCTGATTCGGCCCCGCCCCAGGGGCGCGCACACGCGGCGGCTCGCTGCTGTGATCATCCGCTGGGCCTCTGGTGTCTCCACCCAACGAAAATGTCTACCTTCCTGTTGGTGCGCGGGGTTGTTGCTTGGAGAGCTTTGAAAGCTGCCCCGCCCACCGAGGACTAATTTGCATGGCTTGCTCGCGCCTCTTGTGTGACTCTGCAGTTTTTTCCTTCCATGAACACCCGTCCTTGCTTGCCCGGGCCCAACCTCACGAATGGCACATGTGCATCATCCACACGGCCTCCTCTGCCCGAGACCGCCGGTTCCCCTGAATCCATTAGTGTTAGGAGCAACAACGGACCCCCGTCCGTAACACCCGCATCTGACCCGTTGGTTCCATGTTCGCCGGGGAACCCCCGCCCGTGCCCAGCCCCCATCCACCCCGAACCCGAACCCCACCCGAGCATGCTGGGGGCACGCCCGCCTTGGCTTGAACGCCAGTCGCCAATGTCCAAGCCCATGCCCAAGGAACATTTCATTCCTCTCGCGTTTGACGCCATCCGAATGGGCGGGCCCAGCCCGTAACCCCACCGGTGCCCAACCCAATCGCGCACGACCTATCCGTTGGTATTCCATTGAAGGATTCCGTGAATAAATCAGAACTGTTTTAACCAAGTTCCGTATCCTGTATTGAGGCGATTGGCAGCTTACCTTCTGCAAAACACGTTCCTAAGAGGTTTGGGGCGCCGCAGCGGTTTCTTCCGTATGCAACGAAAGACGATCTCCTTCTTCACATTCTAACCGAGTATCACACCTATCACATGCACCGTAGTGATACTAGGGTGCATGTGATACGTGTGACACTACATCACCTAGATCATCCCACCCCACCCCACCCCACCCCACCCCAGTGATACGATCACTACTAATAGTATCAATATTGGTATCAATCACTAGTACCACCAGTGCTAGTTTTTGTATGTTTATTATTATCCAGACAATCTGCAACCCTCCCGTTCCGGACCCGTTCAAACCCGTTCAAACCCGTTGCACTCGCATGTGAGTCCCATATCTACATGTGGAAGTCCCATTATGCAGCCGAATTAATTATTCGACAATCCCGTAATTTGCGTGGCGGCCCCGGTCAGGAAGGAACCTGCCGCCGCATTCATATGCTGTTCGCCTTACAAGGTGTTGTGCGTTCACAATTTTCATATCTAAGTGAGCTTAGGACAGCACGAATCGTTTGGGGATGCAGCGTTGCCGGCACGGACCCGCCCGCCCGTCGTATCTCACGCAGTATCTTTAGTTCAAGGCGCATAAAGCTCTTATAGCAGTGTCGTCCGGGCACAGGAAGCATCTCTGGCTGAACAGCTCTCTGGAAATAATCGACAATATTTGCAGCCTATATTAATAATTGTGGACATGGCTGAACGATCTCTCGTCCTTCGGTTAAAAGGGCCCACGCCCCGGCCGTGCGCGATCCTGGTAACCATCGGGGGCATGTGCCTCCTACTGTTGCTACTTACACCCATGGCGGCAATCGCGGGTGAGTGCTGTGCTGTGCGTGGCTGGGTAGGGGGTACATTTCCAGTAGAAGCGTAATTCGTACCTCCGTTTCATATATGAGCCTAATGCAGTAGAAGGCGTTTCATATATGAGCCTAATGCAGTAGAAGAAAAGCAGTGACCGACCGTAGCAACCCTTATACCTTTGTATTGACGTGTTCATATAATTTTGCAAGGAGCCTCAACCGGATTACATGCATTGCTGATTACAGTAATCGTATGTACAATGCGCTCGAGCATTATCAGGGTTGTGTGTATTACAGTTGCTGTGTGCGGGTAGCTACCCCCTCCGGACGTCACCAGCCAGACTGGCCAGACCAAACCATGTCGGGACGATCCGGAGGCCCATCGACCAGCATTTCAGACCGCGTCGCAGAGGGCTCAGCGAACCATCACGCCGTACAGATCCAGCTCATCAACTGTGCACGCACTGAACTGATACCCAGTCTTCACCGTATGCCATAGGCCCGGATCAACATTTCGGGCGGTCAGACAGGGACACGTTGTTGGTTAGCGTAAGGGTCGGTGCCTGTGAGGGCGACTTCTCGCGTGGATTCGGCTCTTGTGGCAATGTTGCCCCGTTGAATACATCAGCGTATTTGTCGGCTGCTCGCCGGTCGGGGTCCCTATTAGCGTCGCGGTGCGAGGTGATAACCTCCCTGTAGGCAACGATGGTCGACAGCTGGGAATTTGGGATCCGCTAAAAACATCCGTCCGCGCGTTCGTTATCATCGCCATCCTCTCTACCGCGCGCCTCCATCGGTCTGTTGCAAGAGCTGATCATGTACCCTGCAAAACCGTGCTGCATTCCCTGCGATGGAAGGGTGGAATATGTTTTAGGGACGGGTCTTGCACACCCGCGAGGTCCCACGGCTTGCAGCTGAAAAGGCACGGCAAGGGGTGGGCGGGACAGGAGTGTGATGAGGAGGTGATGATGAACGGGTGATGATGATCAGGTGGTGAGTAGGTGAGCTGCCGCCGGGGCAGCGGGCGAGGCTGGGGGGAGGGCGCACCTGCCCGGGGCTCACGGCCCGGCCATCTGCCACGGTCGGAGGTTCGTGGTCTGTCCGTGATTGTGCGCCAATGGTAAGTAAGCGTGTGTCCCCAGGAGGCCCCGATTTGATATGTGCGCGCGGGGCTCACTTTGAGACCCTTTTGCGCATCCGCAGCTTCATGTCGTGACTGACTTGAGTTATGAGACCATTGCCTGTGTATGCCCCCAGGAGGCCCCGATCCCCAGTACTGCCAGCTGGGGCCGTGTGGGCCGGCGACCTGCAAGGACCTGAACGGCACCTGGGCCTGTGGGGCCTGCCCCTCCTCGCACTTCTTCACCACCAGCCTCGTGTTGGGCGTGCGCGGACCGGCTTGCGTGCCCACGGCAGGTGCGTGTGATTGGGCTTGCTTGGTTTGCTTGTCCTGATGATTAGTGCGTGTACATGATGAACGGGGTGGTTCCCTGGTTAGAGTGGGTGCGGGGTGGCGCTGCGGTGCACTTGTGGAGCCTGTACTGTGCGCCAAGGTGGCGCGGGTTCGCAAGTGTGTGGTGAGGAGGCTGCGGCTGTCATCGATGACCCGCGGAGTCCACTGTAACATGATTCATCGGATGCGTGTACTGAAATGGTTTCACTTACCGGTAGGCAGAGGGAGTGGTAGGAAGCGCAATAGAGTACGGTATGCCCAATCGAGATGTTGACGTTGCCGCGCCGCATATGATGTTTCACCAACAGACACCGTTTGTTTGGAGCGGTTGATCATTAACCTGCCTGTCCTGTTATTCCTGCCCGCAGACCTCGAACGACCTCCGGTCCGCTGTATGCAAACTCAGGCCAGCTGGGCAGGGAGCTGTCGCAAGTCACCGGGCCCGATATACTTCGCGACCTATGGCAGCATGGACGTCACGTACCGCGTCGTGTACTTGTACGACGACGGCACCCGTTCCCCGCCCAGCACCCTCACCATGCAGCTGGTGCAGAGCACCTACTGCAGTCCCACGGTGTACGTGGAATTCTCCAGCAGCATCTCCTCACTCCTCAAGGGCAAGGCACCCTCCGGCAAGACGCGCGTTGGCATCCTGCTGCAGCGCGCCGGAACTGTCACGTGCCAGCAGCCGACTGGCCGCGACTGGGACGGTGCCTATTTGGACATCGCCAGGCTCGACCAGCCGACACAACACGGCTTCCGGGAGGTCGGCGCCAACGGTGTCATCGTCCGTGTTGACGATGTCAACGGTGATCGGGAGCGCGAGCCTCCTGTAGCAGGCTGGAGGTGGCAGCAGGGCTCATCCGGCAGTACGGAGTTGTACGACTCTGTGGGGCCACAGGTGCAGCCGCTGGGGATGAATGTCACGGGCGCCGGAATGAGCGCCACCTACTACGCGGTGTACGAATTCGGCCCTCTGAACACGTACAGAGGCTCACGGTCGCCGATCAAGCTCGAGGTTTCGCACCCGTCCGCATCCAAGCCGACGATTTACATCGAGTTCAGCGAGCCCGTCGCCTTGTTGGACTGCACGGACTTCCTGGTCATTCAGCGCGTGGACGCCGGCTCGGACACGGTGCACGATGTCGCACGCATCCCCGGCTCCCGGGTGAACGGCGCGCTGTGGCTGAACTTCACAGACACGCTCCCGAGCCCAGGTAGGTGGGCCCACGCAAACACGGGATGAGAACTAATCACAGCCTGGCCGTATCACTGTGGACTGTCCGCTGTGAGGCGGCGCAGGGGCTTACCCTGCCGTCCTGAGCCCCGAGTACTCCTTGTAGGCAGGGCACCGACTAGGGCATTATTGAGCTGTGTGATTGCTCCGTCTGCGCGCACAGACGATGATGAGTGCATGCAATGCATGTGCCTCTCCGGCGGTCATCGACGTGCAGTTACTGCGGTTGTCGACAGTAGTCCTGCCGGTCGTGCTGGCGGTCTTCCTCCCGGGCCTTACCCATCATCGGTGTGTTTATTTAGCGAGAACCCGCTCGACCCCAACCAGTTACCAGTACTATCATCGGTGGGTGTCCTCACGCTTGCTTGATTGGTCCCTGGCCTACCGCAGCGCCCCCTGCCTTCCCGCCACCGTCGAAGCAGCCGTCCCCGCCACCTCCATCGCCACCACCACCTCCGTCCCCACCTCCGCCGCCGATTGGTGAGTCACCTGCAAACCTGAATATATAATTGCATCCCTGTTTTTGCTTATTTTCTCGCAATGCGTGGCGAGCGAGTACATACCGCATCCTTATGTAGATAGGCCCTTTTGGGGGGGCTCCTCCAGCAGCTGACCGTCCGGCCCGCCGCTGATGTTTCGTCCCCGCGCAGCAAGCTCCTACGAGATGCGCTACAGCTCAGTGTTTTGCGGCTTCGACTCCGGGTACATCTACAAGACCATCACAGATACCTCCCTGGCTGGCTCCTACCCGCTCACCTCCATTCGGGGCTACACTGGATGGGTGCTCAACAGCCTCACTTCGGATTATGACGCGGGCCGGCAACAGGGGCCGCTTCACGGGGGCTTGCCCGGCGGTGGGCCCTCTGAACTCGGCCTGAGCGGGCAGCTCCGCGCCGCCGCCGGAGACGACCGCATCGTGGCCGTGAGCACCTGCTGCGCGGGCGTGCTGTCCTTCAAGAACGCCGCGCAGCTGGTCCTGTTGAAGACCGCGAACGGCACGGTGCTGCGCTTGGGGGACCCTAGGTCTTGCGCGGTGCCGCAGCGCTACGAGCGGCTGCCGCCCGGCTTCGTGCTCGGAGGTTTTGAGACGCAGGAGCTCGAGGGCATGCCGTGGGTGCACCGCCTGCGGTACATCTTCGTGCAGGAGGCAGTGTTGCTATCTTCCAAAACGGGGAAATAAAATTCCGCAGGTTTCCGGCCTGTCGCGAGTATAGCCAAAAACGTGCGGGAGGGCAGATTTGGGGGGCCTTCCTAGGTGCCAGGAAATGAAACCCTCCCGAGGCAGGCCGGGAAATACCTCTGTGTGATTCGACGGCAGCGCCACTGCCACACAGCCACGACAGGGATTCTCAGTCTTGACGGGCTGAAACACGCTTTCCTGGCGTCGCGGATAGATGCAAATGGGGGGGGGGGTGGTGACCAGAAGTCGGGGACACGGCATCAGTGTGTTTTGGCGGTAGACAGGTGTACGACCCAGGAATTGCCCCTGCGCCTGCAGATTTTCAGGCCCTTTTGGTAGTCTGGAAATAGTTGGCAGGGCAGATTTCCGGCTCCCTATAGCGTCAAATACGTGAAATCTCGCAGGTTTTCTGGGGCTCCGGGAAATACACACTTTCCGGGTTTTGGGCCCGTAAATATTGGTTTTACGTAAGATAGCAACACTGGCAGGAGGGCGTCCTCGCAAATACCACAACAACGACTGCTGGTTAGGGAGAGATAGAGCGCGTCGTCGTCGTGGCCATCCGCATGCATAGCCACATATATACCCATCGAAATATGCGTAGCTAGAGTGCCGTACATCAGCAGCCCACGGATGCGTCCATGCAAACAGCTTCTCCCAGTACGTACCCGCGCATGCACCATGCTCGCTTGGAGCTTACACACGTACCTGCTGGTCTGGCCAGAGGTCAGTTGTCAATCGGAGAGCTCCCTCCATGTGACCAATCATTGCACGTACTTGTTCCTTGTGGTTCCTATTATTATTATTACATCTTAAAAGTAATTCGGGGAAACGGTGGTAGTGGCCTTTGCGGCGAGCGAGTCGACCAACCCTATTGATTACCGCTATACCGCAGTGGAGTTATCCGTGGCCGCTGCCTTACTGCGTAATGCAGGCGGCGGTTCACATGTATTGAGGGTGTGGTGGTGTCTTGCCGCCTTGTCGGTGGGGCCTGCTGGGGCTTGCCATGGTATACACCGTTGATCCCTTTGGGGTCCGCTGTAACGTTCATTCATTCATTCATTCATTCATTCATGCATGTATAGAGGGTGCGGCGGCCCTGCATGCGGCCCGACACTGCTGCGGTTACGCCTGATCATTGAGACGCTGCTGAGTGGACTTTATTACCTCGGAGACCTGAGAGGCCTCACCCTCTCATCAGCGGGTCGCACCTCCCTTCTGGGGGTTCCGGACTTCCGGTGCAGGGATGGAGTCGGATGCTTAAAAACCCCGATGGCGGCTGTGTAATACCGGTACCTGCTCGATCTATCGGTAATCGATTCCGACCCCCAACGAGCGAATCCCTCCCGTCGTCTGGGGGAGTATCTATTGCCTTGCCCTGCCGGCCGCAGCCATCCAATTAAACACGATGCATCGCACGTCGGGGCCCTATGACGCGCCATCAGCAACACACATCAGCCACGTAAGCACACGTCACGCTGGAGGGCTACACATCCTTATGCGCCGTTGATCCCTTTGGCGTCCGCTGTAACGTTCATTCATTCATCCTAACGCACCGGCCGCACCGTTACCTGCATCCCAGTATTCGCGGTTCTCCCCCACCCTCTCCCACCCGACCTTCCTCGCCAATCCCTGCGGCATGCCTCCAAACGAATATAACCTCGCCCTCGCCTGTGTACGAAGGGTGCCACACGTCCACGGCGGGGGCAGCTCGGCCTCGCTGGGCCCCGCCAGCCCGGGTTGACACAGCCCGGGTTGCCGCAGCTCGGCAGGGGTACTCAGAAGGCATCAGGGCCCGCTGCCGCAACCTGCAGCAGCAGCAACCGAATGCGAGCGAGGCAGGCCCAACACAGCCGCCCGCGCAGCTCACCGGTACCTGGGTAGGTAGGTGGGTAGGTAGGTGGGCGGTCAACACACCGGAGACGGTCGGCCCCTGTAGGCCCCTGTCCACCGCGCCAACCGCGCTGTGCCGCGCGCGCTGCCCGTTCTCAAGATCCTTCGAGGTTCCGGATGCCCACGCCTGGCAGCTGCAACACGTGGTAAGCTGGCAGCGGCCCTCAACACAACCAAGAATATTGACCGCGGGAAAAGGCCCATCATCCCTTTCTGTTGATTGGGGTTTATGAATATTCATCGTCGCCACGCACCGATGGCAGCAAGACAATCATTGTCTGATTAAGTAAGGATTACGGTAATAGGGAGGGATGTATGTACTTGCCACGTATGTGGTTTGTATAAAGGATTGCTAAGAACTTTAAGTGTCTTCAACGGTCACTGATGAAGGCTGATGACCAGGGATGACCCGTTCGGACCCGTTCGGGCCCGTTCGGTCTGGTGCGTGTAATCACGCGAAGGGCCGTGACGAGCTAAAATCCTGGATATTATCAACAGTGTGTAAAATATTTTTCAATGCTGTCATATAAGAACTACATCGGCCCAGTCTTTGCTATCTATGAGTCGCGCCGGTTCTTGTGGTTCATTTCATCCTCACGGCAACCCAGCACATATAAGACATTGGGAAAAATCAAGTAGATCTCACTCACAAAACAAGTAAAGCTGGGTACCATCCGACGGAGTGTCTTTACCTAGTCGTCTGCTGCCGACTTACTTGGTTAGAGGGATTCTATGATTTTATATGTCAAAGCTTTACATCTATACATGAAGTACAACGCTGGATGCCCGCCCGCCTGCAGTACTCTTCGACGCAGGAAGGGACGAGATTTGTAAATTTTCGGTTTTGCACGCTTCTCAAAACGAAAGCGCCTTGGTCGTCTCGTCTGCGGTAGCTCATCACAGAACATGCAGGCTGACACGTACATGCGCATTGATTATGTGCTGGACCTAGTCACGTGTCCCTCCCTTGGACGTCCATCGCTCGCTCGACCGAAGCCACGAGTCCTGCTGGCTTGCAGTACAACCCCTGTGCTTTTGCGCACTCGCCATAAATCAACAAACGAGCATCGACACGGGGACACTTATCAGCTTTCAGCCGCAAGCGCTGCATCTCCTCGGCATTACCTCTGCCAGCAGCTAGAAATCCTAGAGCTCCGTCCTGCTGCTTGACGCGCAGTTCGTGTGCTTGTGCGACTGTTTGATCGTCGTGCTCCAGCTGCTGCGCGCGTCTGGCTGGTAACTGGATGGCCAGCAGCAGCAGCAGCATGACGACTGCGACGACAGTGAACGGATCTGACGCTCCGCGGTGTCAGGCCCCAATGAGGTTTCGGCACGGCGAGGGCACTGGTACTGGCACTTGGGTTGCTCGCTCAGCCCTGTTTGTCCGCTGCCCTAGCTGAGGAGTCACGGAGCATAGGCTCGCGAAAGCCTACCACCGGATTCCCTACCTGCAACGGGTCCTGCCCGCGCAAGCGAGACACACCGCCATTGCTGACATTGCTGACAGTAGCTGTGCTGAATGCCAGGCATCGCCGCGCCGTTCAGGGACGGCGACTGGTCCTTCCTCTTATCCTGTCACGTTACATGACCCGTGGCTGTCTCTATCGCTCAGAAGCAAGGCAATGAGCTCACGCTTCGGTCTTGGAGAGAAAGAGAACAACGTCGAGCTTCGCTCGCGTTGCCACATAAATAGCAGCCCAAACGACCGTACGATCGCCTGCCGTACAACCACCAGTACGTCATAACCAACCAACCTGCTCGGGAACCGCAACGGGACAAAACACCAACGGTGCCTGACAGCTGTCAGGCCCCAATGAGGTTTCGGCACGGCGAGGGCACTGGTACTGGCACTCCCCCCACAACTGACCAGCAAAGCACCAAGTCAGTTGGCAACGTGTAGGGTGCGAGCCGTGCACACCTGACCACGCCAACATCCCTCCGGATCCACCAAAGAGAACGTCACGCAAAGCAGCGCACGTGGCATGCAGTGAACACCCGATGTCCAGCAATACACACAGAAGCGGAACATAGCAAGGGAAAAGCAAGGAAAGCCAGCCCTGACGCAGCGAACAACTAACGGTGCAAATGCATGCAGCTCCTGCGCCTCCATCTCCTGCGTTCCCCTGATCCAGACAACCCAGGGTGGCTACCACATCGAAGGTGGAGTCTAAGGCCCAGTCCCCTCCTGCGCCTGCTGAAGGGATCATGCAGCGGGGAACACCTGACAAACCCGGCAACTCAAGCCCCGCAGCTTTCACTCACAAGCCAAGCGCGCCCACATTGTAGCAGGGAGTTCATGAGCTGCGCTGCCTCCAGCACCTGCCTCTAGCTTTCGCTGCAACCCCAAGGAAAGTCAGAGCAAGAACGAACGCACGCCCGTGCTGTCACCACACCAAAACGGCAAACCCTCCCCAACTCCATGCAATGTCTGCTGCAAGGCGACGCCGTATACGAGCACGCCACAGCCAGTCCGGCCCTGTGGACCGTCCCTTCGGACGAGCAACCCCTTTCGGCGAGACGCGCCCCCCCAGCGCAAAGCCCGGCGAGTTAGCCTGCCTTCAGGGATATCCATGACCTGAACCTAAACGGAAACCGTCAATTCCTCCTCAACCAACCTTCTGTCAAGTAGCAGACTTGCGGTGGACCTACGACGCATGTCCTCACTGACCTGGTCCCGAGACCTTCAACCGAAGCAAAAGGAAACTCGATAATCATAATGATTATACCGCATTGCGATCAGGCATGCTGCGCGTTCGCCTGCCACTTCTCCTACCTTCGAATTCAAACATGTCAAGCCGCCGCCATACGAATCTCTTCCGATACACACAGCCACTTACGCAGCATAAAGCACTGACCATGATCAATAGTTGGCTCCTCAGTGCCGAACTAACCAAGGCGGTCGATAGCAAGCCGAACCAAGCGATGTCGGATGCCTTCACCACCGAACTCGACAAGCCGAAGCGCCATGGTTGTTCTCTTTCTGGGTTGCTCGCTCAGCCCTGTTTGTCCGCTGCCCTAGCTGAGGAGTCACGGAGCATAGGCTCGCGAAAGCCTACCACCGGATTCCCTACCTGCAACGGGTCCTGCCCGCGCAAGCGAGACACACCGCCATTGCTGACATTGCTGACAGTAGCTGTGCTGAATGCCAGGCATCGCCGCGCCGTTCAGGGACGGCGACTGGTCCTTCCTCTTATCCTGTCACGTTACATGACCCGTGGCTGTCTCTATCGCTCAGAAGCAAGGCAATGAGCTCACGCTTCGGTCTTGGAGAGAAAGAGAACAACGTCGAGCTTCGCTCGCGTTGCCACATAAATAGCAGCCCAAACGACCGTACGATCGCCTGCCGTACAACCACCAGTACGTCATAACCAACCAACCTGCTCGGGAACCGCAACGGGACAAAACACCAACGGTGCCTGACAGCGGGACGGATCTGGCGTCGTCGCGGCGGCCTGCAGCGACGCGGACCCGGCCCTACCCTCACCGGCTGCTGCGCGACCCAACCCTTCATCATTCGGCGGAAAGCCAATGGGCGCCACGGCGGCAGCGGCGGCGGTGGCGATGGAGTCCGCATCGGCGGCATCCGCAGCAGCGGCGCCGCCGCGGGCTGGCGAGAAGAATGGCGCGGGAGCTGCGGGCCGCGCAACCTTCGGTTTGCCCTTGACGGGGATAATGCGCGCAAGGCCTTGGCTGGTACGTACGTCGTACGTCAGTCGTACGTCAGTGCGTCAAGTTTATTGTTGTTAATGACGCTACATTGGACCCCGCGTTAATTCTGGGTTGCTTGGCGCGCGTTGTGCGTGCCGGCGGCACATCTGTAACGCATGAATGCCTGTCGCTGATTAACGCAACCCGTAAGCAGCTTCATTCGTGACGGCTGACTCCGACTTCTGGCGACGGTACTCTTAACGAGGACATACACGGTTATGTATGCGGATAGCAGCGCTGTAGTGCGCGCTTGTTGTGTGAAAGTAAGAATTGAATCGCCGCCATTGAATGAATGAATGAATGTTACAGCGGACCCCAACGGGATCATCGGTGTATACCAGAGCAAGCCCCAGTAGGCCCCACCGCCAAGGCGGCAGGTCACCTCCACACCACAACGCCGCACCCAAAGAAAACACACCGGGCCATAACCCCAACCAGTCAGACACCGAAGCAAGCAGAGGCGCGCAGCGGGGCAACACTACCAAAGGGATAGGCACAGCAGCGGGCATAATCCCCAGAAGTGGATAAAGCCAAGCACAGGGGAGGTCGCCCACACAGGCACCCCATTACCCAGCTACCACCACCTCTGAGGCACCCAACGCAGCACCCTCTCGAGGTCTTAGAAGGCCCACGCCTGGCTCGTGACACTGCCCAGCGACCGCTAGTGGGGTAACCCGCATCATAAGAAATAACTTGGCCAAAACACCAAAATGCCAACGGGAGCCCAACCTCCACCCCAATCTGAGGGGAGGCCCGGTCCCCAACTTGAGCCCCGGATCGGAGAGCCCGACGATAAACAGACAGAGGGCGGGGAACCCGCGCCTCATCCTTCTTCAGGAGCAGGTCCCGCACATCGCAGGACTCCCCCAGCCACTTTCAAGAAAGGGTGGAAAGGGCCCACTGAGCTCCAACCCCGTCTCGGGAGCCCCAACTGGGCGAAGCCGTGGAGGCGCCCCCAAAAGTCAGCGATTGCGCGCCGCTCCCCTTGTTCTGCCAATATCGGTCCCGGCCGGATCGTCTGACCCTGCGGCCATTGCTAGCATTGTTGTTACAGTTGGTTGTTGATATTGCCGTACCTCCTGCTGACCCCGCCGTACATAATGTATGACTACCTGAAGGGCTACTTCACAAGGGTGACGAGCCGACCCGCGGCGGCGCGCGGGCGGGCTTCTGTCGCTGCTGGCGGCGGATGAATTGGCATCAGCAGCGGCGGCGGCGTTGGCAGCGGCCAACAGACCGACGGGGATCGCCGCCCGAGCTACCGCAACGGCCAGCGGGGCGGCGGTGTCGGCGGAGCGAACCCGACGCCTCCCGGTGTGACGCAACCTGGCCATCCCACCTTGGAGCTGCTTCTGCGCCAGCTGCGGCAGATGATGGAGCAGCCGGGGGACCTCAGGTATGTAAGAAATTTCGGCAGACGCGGTCGGTAGAGTATTAAACTAATCATCCGATTCTACAAATAATTGAGCCTCTTGGCCATCATCAACGAGGGTTTGGTTGCTGCCGTGAACCCTTTCCAAGATGTACACAATGGTGTGCTTAGCACCGGATGTGTGAGGGCCCGTCTATCTATCGGTACAACAGCTAGCTGGTATCACGCACACGTCTCTTATTGCGGGGGTCTTCGAGCGGCGTAGGCAGGTGTAGCAAATCGTTCCTGCCGCCAAGCAAGCTGGACGGAGCAACGGGAGCAACGTCTTCCCACCACCCATCCATCCTGGCGGCCGGGGCGGCGGCATTCGATTCAGGCACACCGCTCGCCGCGGCCGGGCGCTTCATTCCTGAAGATAACCTTTGCCGTGCGTGTGCGTGCGTGACTGCATGTGTATGTACGAACGTACGCACCCTACGCGCACGCGCAGCAGCAGGGCGGCGCGCGGTGGGCACCAGCAGCCGGGCGACACGGACCGCTACGTGTCCCTCACTCGCGGGGAGCTCGCTTGCTGCCTGGGCTCGATGGCGGCCCTCGTCATCTGCCTGGTGGCGGCACTGGCCTACATGTGGGCTTGGATGCAGGCGCTGACAGACGCCACCCGGGCGGTGGATGACCGCGCGAATGAGCTGGAGCGCGGGCTGTGGCATACACAGCAGGCCGTGGTGGAGGTGGGGGAGCGGGTGCGGCAGAACGAGTGGTGGCTGGGGCAGGTGGAGGGACGGGTGCAGGTGCAGGAGGAGCGGCGCTATCTGCCGCCTGCTGGAGGAGGCGGCGGCTGCGTCATCTCGTAGAATGCCACCGTCTGTAACTCTGTGTGTCTTTCTGTCTGTCTGTCTGTCTGTCTGTCTGTCTGTCTGTCTGTCTGTCTGTCTGTCTGTCTGTCTGTCTGTCTGTTGATTGGTCTGATGAACGGTATGATTCGCATGTCGGGGCGGGTCGGGGCGGGCAGCAGTGCTTGGCGGCCCAGCGAGCCATGGCGCCATGGCCGGGTTGGTCGACGCACTTTCGCATGTCGGGGCGGGTCGGGGCGGGCAGCAGTGCTTGGCGGCCCAGCGAGCCATGGCGCCATGGCCGCGTTGGTCGACGCACTATCTCTCTGCGTATGGATGAATGTCGGGAGGACTTATTGCGGCAGCGGAGATGAATGAACAGTGCGGGTATATACCCGTGCGGCTGGCTGTGGCGGCTGCATGCATGGGTGCCGACAGACACCATCGCGTCATGTATATATGTGCGTCCACCATCGATGGCAGTCGAAAGATAGGTTCATCCCCGCTTCCAGGTATAGATCCGGCCACCGCGACTGCGATCAACTGCGTTGTGCGCTTCAACGGTAGGTCTCGGCCCCACCGCCGACTTCGCAGGTCTCAGCCCCGCTCACTCCCGTACAGAGGCGCGGTACGGGTCCCAACCAAACTTGCTTTGCCCCTACCTCCATCTCAACCGACTCGCCAACTCGCTAACCGCAAAATTGCATACCAAGAAAAAACGAACCCCGAATCTACTAGAACCCACGTGTGGTTGTCTGGCGGGCTGGCGGGCTGGCGGGCTGGCCAGACAACAAAAACAACAATCAATTCTTAGGCAGGGGTGGTACACACCCCTGGCGCCCTCTGCCGCCCATTTATCCGAACGGCACGTCCCTTTCGTTCTACTCTCTGAGCCGTGACCCACCTCCCCCGGACCCCATTTGACTATGCCAGCTACGTTCATACCGCGACGGGGACGGCACATCCGCACACACCCCCACACCCCCACACACCCTCACACAGATTACTGCCGCACCCGGCCCCCACGTGGACACACCCGGGAGGGGCTGGAGGGGACCGACCCCTGGGTCCACACACGTTTCTCCCCGGGCAACTACCGTCCGACCGAAGCCCACCGCACCGCAACGTGTCAGCGCTCGACCATGTGCGTATCAGCAAGCCTGCATGTATGCCGACGTCGCCGCTACCCGAACAACCGCGCGGCTGCGCCCCCGCTCCTGTCCGCCGCCCCTCCGGCTACATCGGCAACCCCAATCAGCGACCCCAATCAGCCTGATAACCTAGACGACCGACCTAACAGATGACGCAGCCGCCGTCATTTAACGCGCGCCGGCGGTGGTCCGGCAGCGCCAGCTGCATCAGCTGCTGCTGCTCCTGCAGGTCCCGCACCATCGCCATGTGGGAGTCCTGCCAGCGCGCCTCCGCCGTGGCCAGCTCCGTCTTGAGACCCGCCAGCTGCGCCACCGCGGCGCCCAGCTCCGCCTGCAGGCGCCCCATCGTGAACGCCACCCACAGCCCGCCGGCCGCCAGCAGCGTCGTGCCGAAGAGGCCGAAGATCAGCAGCAGCACGCGGCGCATGAAGGCGCGGGTGCGCTCCAGCTCCTTCATGACTAGCTGGTAGGACTGCCGCCGAGGGGTCTCCGGCGCCTGCGGCTGCTGGAGGGGCTGCTGCTGCTGCTGCTGCTGCTGCTGCTGCTGTCTACCGGCTCTAGGGGCCCAACCCGCCCCGAGTGCCATCGCAGGAAAAGGAGGCGGTGCGTAGGTTGGTATGTCATGTGAACGGTGTGCGGGGTGGTCAGCAAGGGTGGTCAGTAGTATGAAGTAACCGTTAGAACAGTATATATGAGGGTGCATCGAGGACGACCCGGATGTACGGCAACCAGGGGGGAAGTGGACTGCTGCGTTGGAGGCGGCAGCAGGTGGTGGACGTGGACATTCGCAGACCTGTGCAGACCTGGGCTAGGCCAGGCAGTGGGCTAGCCAGGCGGTGGGCAACCCTATCTGCTGCCGCAGTAATGCGGCGGAGGGACGGCGCATGGGCCGATGATGAGCGGCCGCGGCTGGGCAAGTCAGGGGACGGGCATGCAGATGCAACGACTGCAGCGGTCACGACAAGAGATATGGTGGAAACCCCCCATTCCCAACATTGACCGGAAGCCCCCTCCCCTCGTTGAGGGTGTGTTTGTCCAGACAAACATCCCCCCAACATTCAACGTGTTCGTACATCCAAACAGCGCCGCCCATCCACGTGGGATCCATACACGCGCCAGGTGCCCAGGTACGCCACCAACACAGCCGGGGGCGCCCCGCCCCGCCCCGCCCCGCCCCGCCCCGCCCCGCCCCGCCCCGCCTCGCCCCGCCCCGCCCCGCCTCGCCTCGCCCCGCCCCGCCCGACAATGATGATACCCCCGCGCGCGGTACTGACCGGGGCCGTCGTGCCCGGATCTCCTGCTGCTCCTCAGCGGCGGGCGGATGAGCGACCCGCGGGTCGGCGGCCGGTGGCACCGGATCCCGCGGCTCCACCTCGACGTGGGGCAGCGGCCGGGCAGCCGGGGAGCCGCCGGCGGCGCCCACGCCAGCGTCGGCCGCGGCGGCTGCAGCAGCGCCCCCGGGTCTGCGGGGCCGCGCCCTAAGCGGCGCCCCCGGCGGAGGCGCGCGCCTGGGCCGCGCCTGCAGGCCTGGGGATGGCGGAGGCCTCTCCGCCGCCGCCGCCGCCGCCGCTGCCGCCGCTGCCGCAACACCCGCCGCAAACGCAGCATTAGGTGCAGGAGCGATGCGGGTAGCGCTGGCTGTAGCATCAATCGTGCCATTACCAGCGGCGGCCGTAGCGCCTGTAGCGCCCGGGGCACCGACACCGTCATGGTCGGGCACCTCCGGCCGGTTGGGGACCTGCCCTCGCATACCGCCATCAGCGTCGCCGTCGGCGTCGCTACTGCTGCCGCTGCCGCTGCTGCCACTGCCGCTGCCACTGCTGCTGCTGCCGCTGCCGCCGCTGCCGCTGCTGCCGCTGCTGTCGGCGATGCGGATCTCGTTGTGACCGACGAGGCCGCCGTCGCCGTCGAGGTCCACGTCCCGACGGCGGTCCTGGTCGCCGAGACGGCCGTGGCCGGCGTCGGCGGCGTCGTCGGCGGGGACCGACATGAAGAGGTGGTGGGGGAAGGCCGCGGCCGCAGGGACGGGCCCGGTGCCTGGCACCGGCCCATGGGTCATTGCCGCAAGCGTCGCCGCCGTGACGACACGATGCCCGATGTCAGTCGCCGCCCCGCGCTCCGCGTCCGCCACCAGCGCGTCCTGAGCAGCGAGCGAGGGCAGGTAGGGCAGGGCAGATGCAGCTGGGCCGCTAAGCCAGCACTAGGCACTACCATGTTGGTGATGTGGGTGTTGTTGGCACTAGGACTTGCACAGAACTCCACTCAAGTTGCGCCACACAGGTTACAGCACTTCATGGGCGGCAGCAGTCTTCCTGGCAGTTGACAGGTCGCAGAATCACGCCGCGTCTATCCATCAGTTCCCGCACGCCGGCTGACTGCGGCAGAAAGTATCACTTCACAGACTGACATGAGCACGAAACAGGATCGGGTTGCCATCCATGCTGAGGCAAATATATTCAGCTCTTTCTAATTCGTTACACCCAGCTCACCAGCGACGGTGCCTCCACGAAGGAGAACTCCTCGTCTGCCAGCGCGGAGGAGTCCCAGGCGGCGGGGACGAAAGGGTCCGGTCCAGGCCACTTGCTACCTGCTGCTGCCGCCAGGTCCTCGGCGCTCAGTCCCGCGAGCGGCTCGTAGCTGCGCAGCATTTCTGCGCCAACAGGACGCTGCGATCGATCCGCCGCCTCTGACAGGCAACTGTTTGTTGTTATTGTTGGACGTCGATTGCTCAGGGGACAACACGTATTCAGGTGCCTCGTCTTGGAGGCGCAAGACACAACTGGTCTTCCAAATTCAAGAAGGTTATAGCCGTCAGCCGAAACGTTGCATAAGCGGTGATGTTGTAAATATTGATACGAGGTGTAGTGCGCCGTCGTGGACTTCGGTCGGCGGGCAACTGACAGCGTCCGAGACAAACGTTGGGCGCATCAAACGCAGAACCACACACCACACACCGGCGACGTACTCCCCTCAGCGCTCACAATATTTCATTGCATGCCTTCTACACTTCCAATTTTTTCCCTGAGTTTAACTCCGAGCGAGAGGACTATTACGAACCGCTGCTAGGTGCACGACCCATGGGTCAGTTGCGACCACAGCGCAATGCCTCAGTCTTGCTCCTGTTTGGTCAAGCAAGCCTAGATTATTATTAGTTTGAAGATATATATATAATATATATATATATATACACACTGATGGACCGGCGGGAACCGAAGCGACGAACGGACCAGGGGTTGCGTCGTCGCGAGCTGCTGGGGTCTCGGTGCGACCATTGGGTACAGATGAGGCCATCCATCCATCCGGGGGGCGCCGTCCCACTCGGGCGCAGCTGCTCTTCTTGATTGCATCCAACGGTCGGTTCGCCCCCGCCCACCCGAGGTCGGGCGCCCATCCGTTCATTGGCCAGGCCCGATGACTGCCCGTCCTGGGTGGGGCGGGGTCCACCCTGCCTGATCCGCTTTCTTTTTCTGATACCGTGTTGAGCTGTGGACGGCACGCACGCACCCACGGGTCGGTGTCGTACGTACGTCTGGGTTCCTTGCTTGCTTGCCCGCCAGCCAGGT
Organism: Eudorina sp. 2006-703-Eu-15; assembly: GCA_003117195.1. Taxonomy (NCBI): domain Eukaryota; kingdom Viridiplantae; phylum Chlorophyta; class Chlorophyceae; order Chlamydomonadales; family Volvocaceae; genus Eudorina; species Eudorina sp. 2006-703-Eu-15. The sequence continues at coordinate 821,180 of BDSI01000042.1, forward strand.
GTGCCTCCGCACCTCCCTCATCACGCGCTCACAAACAAAAGTAAAGAGCTTTGGGGTTTGGGGGTTTGATCCACGCACCCTGTATGTGTGCGTGCTAGATCACCGGGCCGCTCCGCTCCTGGGTCCAGGAGCGGGATCGAGCGACTCGCCGGGTGCACGGCTGCATGTCCAATTACCTACCCCGGCGATCGCAGCAAATACCCGCACGGTTCATTCGACCGGATGGGAGGCTGGCGGAACTTGGTTCAGGCCCCCTCCCCGCATTTTACGATTTACACACCGAGAGGCATGCACACACGGTACGAAACGAACGAACCTGACGCCTACAGCCGCACGCACCACCTGGTTCAGTTATTGCTGCTGACCCGGAGCAACCACTACTACGCCCTGCCTCCCGAAGCGAGCCAGCGGCCAATGCACGCACGGGCAGCAGCGAGCCCCACCCCGCGATGCCCAGCCCCCAAACCTGGCTGGTGCCTGGTGGCCCCATGCAGGTCAAGATCTCATTCACACATCCATCCATCCATGCCAGGTCGCTCGGGCGCGGACCCGACCGACGAGTACTGCTGCCGCCACGAGGGCCGAGCGACGACATCGACGCCCGCGTGTTAGTTCCCGGCGGCGGCACTACTGGGTTCGTTGATTGGGCCTGCGCGCACGGCACTGCGTCATCGCCACGGTGTACGGAAAGCGGAACCGGTCGGTGCGGATTTGACCCGTTGCGCTCTCCCCCAACGAAAAGGACCTCATGCCACCGAACGTGTCCCAGAGCGCCGTACTAACGGTTCAACACACAGATATCCCCAGCAGAGCTCAATAATCCCGCCTCCGCATTATCTCCATTTGGGTTAACTTGCTCTATCTAGGGATGCGATTGACGCATCTCGATGGACCTAGACATTATTATTGAGATGGGGAGCCGCCCCGCGCCCCCCCCTAGGCCCGCGGTGGTCACAACTAACGCCACAAACACGTTCACACCACGCGACGCGTGCCCTCAACCGCGCCCGCCGACCGAACGTTTCCGTTGCTCGACAGAATTCAGTACGCACGGCGCCCCCCACGCACCCCACCTGCTCTCCACAACGCAGCTGACTCTGAAGAAAAGCCGCTTTCATACCGCCCGCACCGGGGCTGCTGCTGCTGCTGCTGCTGACGGGGTTCCTGGCCCGTGCCGCGCCGCGACCGCGCCGCGAACTTACTTGTACGAAACGTAACGACCAACCACCGACTAAGTCCACGTGGCTTCGTGCTACCTGCCAATCAACTGGACACCCTTCAACCCACACAGACCGCCAATCACGCGGGAGGCCTAACCTAAACCCTAGACAGCGACAGGCAGCTCGGTCAGCTCTCTAGGGTTGAGGGCTTGAGGCCCCTCGCCACACCCTGATGATGAGGCGCTCCTCACACCACGCACCCGATGGCCCTCGGGGTCGGTTCCCACCGGCGGGTCGGAGTGCTGGCTCCTTCGTGCAGTCCCCCGCCGCCCGCTGCGCCTGAGGCCTCAGCAGATGGTGCACTTGCCCCGCGGCGGCGCCGGCGGCGGCAGAAGCGGCCCCGGCTGCCCCAGGCACTGCTCCCGCGCTTGCGACAGGTCCTGGCCCAGCGCCGCCAGCTGGTCCTGAGCCAGTTGCAGCTCTGTCTTGAGGCGGCTGATGGCCAGTGCCGCCCACAGGGCCCCAGCCACCACCAACAGGGAGGCGGCGGCGAGAGACAGAACCGCACGAGCGCCGGTGGCGGCCGCGGCGCGGCTGCCACCGCCGGGTGACCGCCGCCGGCGTGGCGGTGGCGGTGGCGGTGGTGGAGTCGGCGACTTCTTGGGTTCTGCCGAAGGGCCCCCGGACTTGTCCCTGCGGACACAGCGGCACACAGCCGTGAGGTAGCAGTTGTTGGATGGTGTGTACATTTGCGTGGCTGCGGTTTCGGCATTTCGTGTAACGCGGCGGAGGGAGGGACGGACGGACGGACGGACTGAGGGGCATTTCCTCACAACTGTAACACGGTAACTTTGGCAAGGGGCGTCTGCGCCAAATAGAAACGTGGTGGCTGCTGGCTGGTTTTGGCAGCCCGTTGCCGCCACTTGGCCTCATCTGGGGGACAGGAGCTGAGGCACGCTCCTCTGTGGCGTGAGCGCGCTGCAAGAGGATGGCGGCAACCAAAATGGTATTGCATGGTTGTGCAGATAGAAGCAAGCAACCGCTCGCGACCGAAGCAGCACGAGCGCTACAGCAGCAGAGAGTAGCAGAGGCGGGAAGCTACGATTAGTAGCAACAGCAGGGATTTTTGGACATTAGAGTTATCTAGAACTCTGGAGAGGCTGGGCGATCCAACCAGCTAACGTTACCCCTTCTCTATACCAAGCACACCTGCCGTGGCCGCCGCCAGCTGGTGTCGTACTCTGTACGGCGCCGCCGCGTGCAGTCGCGCCCACGCCGGTCTCAGACTTGGCCGCACGGCATTCTGCGCCCGAAGGTACGGCCGCCGGTACGGCGTCATTGTCGGCCACGATGGCGGCGGCGTCGACATCGGCCGGCCCTGCCCGTGGCCCAGATGGCGCGCCCGCGGCCGCGGCCGCGGCGGCTGTAGCATGTGTGGCGGGACTGGCTGGCGGGATGGGTACATCTTGGCGGCGGTGGGGACTGGGCGGCGTGGCGGGGGCTGCGGTGCTCCCGACGGCTACCCCGGCGGCATGCTTATTGAAGAACTGAAGCCGCAAACAGGCAGGCAGGGTCGCCGGTACAGGAGAGGGCGGGGGGGTAAGGAGCAGGCAGGCAGGGGAGGCCATGCAGCAAAGCCATGCCACCGCTTGGCTTGCTAGGTAGCGGGCCGCAAGCCGGACACGGAACGATTAAACCGCGCACGCGCCTACTAAGGCACCGAGATTTCCTAAGAGCGCGAGATTTCGTAACAGGCAAGTGAAAAGTCAGGTTTAAGGAGGGGGCTGTTTGCTTAAGAAGAAAGCAGGGAGGAAACGTGCGGGCGCGCTCGGGTCACGAGACCTCAGCAAACTCACTCCCACGGCTCCAACAGGCGGTGCGCGAACCACTGCGAAGTCCTCTTCCAGCACCAGCAGGTCGTCGTTTGCCGCCGCCGCAGCCTCTGACGACTCCGGCGAATTGGATTCCATTTCGCGCCCTAGGTACCCCGTACCCGACCTGTTGCGATGAGGACAGCGCTCGCGCCAAATCCTCGTTCGGACTTCAGCTATTCCGGACGCGTATGTTTGCTGTGGGTCGTGTGTGATCTGCGAGCGTCTGCGAGCGTCTTCCAAGCGACGATGACAAGGTTGGTTGCTGCCCTTGACAGTTAACTATTTTCCTGTTTTCCCTCTGGCAGGCCAATCCAGGTGCTTGCAAGCTTGAACCAGGAAATTTTGTGACGGAACGCCGACTGCTTTGGAGGAACAGCTCGATCGGCTCCGGAAACGTACGACCCACGGGTCTGTCCGCCCGATGGACCCGACAGGAGCCTGACCGCCTTCACAGCGCCTCGCCTCGTCAGCGTCGAAAGCGCGTTCATTCATTCGAAACATACAGGTGTCACGCAGGACACGCGTACACAGAAACCCACGCGGCGGTTTGTAGAGCAAGCTGTACCTGGCGGCAACTAACGCCACACCGGCCAAGCAGAGCAGCGCCCGCCCTCGCAGCTCCGTGTCAAACCCCCCTGCCCGCCCCCGCCCCTGTCCGCACACCGGCAGCAGCGAGCACGACCCGGAGATGCGTTCGTCGGAGGACCCGTAATCCCGTATGCGGCAAGAGGGGGCACACACGCGCGGAGGAGAGCACAGCAGAGCTCCGCAGATGGATAGAGCCGACCCGACCGCCACCAGGGCGCCGCCACGCACCACCAGCCGTCCCACAGCGCGCGGTCTGCGGACTCCCCGGTCCGCACCACCCTGGACCGCAACCTACTTCCCACCCTCGTGCCTCTCTTCTGCTTTCCAAGCAGAACCATTACTGACCCCTTCACCGTCAGCCTGAGGTCCTCAGCCCGAACCCCGTCTCCCCCTCCGCCCGCTCCCAGGGAAAACGTCAGCCCTGCGGAGCTCCCCGCTGCCCCTCATTACTGCGACTGTGACAATTATCAATTACCCGCAGCCAAGCAATCAACCAAGCAACAACGAGGTGGGCGCCCTACCAACGGGGTCCGGACATCGATGGAACGGGACCGAACCAACGAATACTGCAACATTCAAAGAATGCGTATGAAACCCGCCCGACTCCGATACGATACGATCTCACATGAAATGGTGGGGGCATGCAGGCCGTGTACGGGCCTCCAACCGCGGCGTATGACGGGCGCCTGCACGAAGCCTTGATCCTGCCCAGTTCAAAACGTTGAACATCGAACTCAAACAACCGCGTGCTTTCTGCAGCCGTCCGGCGATGATATCTTTCCGGTCAAGATAATACACGGGACTCGTACCCACTTCCGTACGCCGCCCTGGAAACCGGCGGCCGCCCATCGCACAGCAGCCGCCCACAGGCTCCCACCGCCGGCCCCGCCCCTCCCCTCCGCTCCCTGCAGCGACAACACTGTCAAGTCCAAAGCCTCTAGCTTCCGCTCCTGAGGCGCGGGACGGTCCGTACATGCCGTACAAGGGCCGTGCGGATCAAAATTTGGGGCTCGTGCTGCTTGGCCCCATGCCGGGGCGAGACTTGATGAGCGAAGGGCATGTTCCGTGATAGCCCGCAGCAAATCTCTGGGGGGGAATCGTCATACATCGTACGGATTTGCCGTACCTACCGTACCGCCACCAGACAGCCTCCGACCCACTTCTCAACGTACATCGCTAGAGTACAACAATGAAAGCATCCTACGCCGTACAGGATCCACTCCTCCTATCGGTACAGACCGCCTGCGCGGCAGGGCCCCTGGGGCCCGCACGTCCCATGGGTCGCACGTCCCATGGGTCGCACGTCCCATGGGTCGCACGCCGGCGTTACATAGGGCACCGACAACTGCACTTCTCCACAGCCGGCCCAGCTCCCCATCCCGTTGCCACACGGGGCCGGGGGCGGGGGGCGGGCCGCCCGCCCCGGCGGAACATACTCGCAGCCCCGGCACCGCGGCCGGGAGTTACACCCATATGGTACGTATAACAGCAACGCCATCATCAATCAATTCACATAAGGATAGTAGATCATAAGCTGAGGAGCACTACGCAAGGCCCGAGGATCAGACAAGAACGTCGCCGGGACGCCACCTTCCCAAGATGGGGTGCGACCGCGCCAGGTCTGATCGGTCCTCTCACCCGAGCCCACCCGCCTCTGCCCTCGAACACCCGCCCACGCAGTGGCCCCCTGCCCGGCCCCTCGGGGAGAGTTGCGGCCGCGCGCGTCATCACAGCTCCGGGTCCCTGCCAGGCCCTAGCCACCACCGCATGTGGCTGTGCTTGGGCCGCGCCGCCGGGCAGCCCTCCAGCGCCTGCTGCAGCCGCGGACAGCCCTCCGCGGACACGTGGCGCAGCTCCCGCAGGCCCCGCAGCGCCGCCCCGGCCGCACCCGACACCCCCACGCAGCCGTCCAGACCCAGGTGCCGCAGCGACGGACAGCGCGCCGCCACCGCCTGCACACCTGCGCACGGCCACGGGAACGTGTACCAACAAGCCCGGGGGGCAGGGCGGCCCCAGGCCCCCGAAGCCCGAACCCATAAAATCACGATGAGGACGACTTGTGGTTGTGGTTAGCAAGCAGCTGACCGCGTGACCACTGACCCGGGTTTGAAACGGCGCACCCAAGGCAGCAATTGTGCAGGAACAGCTCGCACTACCGTATTATCCTGTCGCGGGTACGGCGATCCGGATATACGGCACAGTGCTGAAACAAAGCAGCGGGGCCAACACGTAGGAAGCCCGCCCGGTGTGGAAATCCTGTAGCCCCCGCCCCCGCCCCCGCCCCCGCCGCCTCTCCCCCCTTCCGCCGCCGCCCCCCTCTCCACCCACCGCCATCCCGCACCGCCCCGCAGTGGTCCAGCGCTGGTAAATTGCCATAAGGAGAGAAGCTGTTTCGTCATCCGGGAAAGGCATGTTGCGCAGAGATGTCTTTGTTCAAAACGATAAAGATACAAATGAAAGAGGAATAGGGAAAGTGACTAAAGTTGATTAACGGTCAGGAAGCTTGGTTCCTCTTAGGAGTTCCCTACGGAGCGTACGGGCCGTGTTTACGTTGACTTCTCTAGCAATGACGAAGGAATAGCAGAGAAGTCTGGTTCTAGTGACGAGTGGAATGTTTGTTAGTTGTTTAGTTACGTACGGCAGTACGGCCAGCTGCGGCGCGGGTGGCGCCGTGGCAGCTTGTTCAGCGGCGGCCGAGACTGTGCTCGGTATCTGCCGTTGTTGCTAATTATCTAATGTTACTGCCCTTCTGCCAGGGCATACTCCCCGCCCTCCCGACCCGGGTGGCAGCCGGTGAACGGGTGCGGTTGTGGGATGTTGTGGGGTTGCAACGGCGAGCGTCCACACCTGCCGGTTTGGACGAGTCAGCAACAACCGGCTACGGGTCCAGCGTCGAACAAAATGCTAACGTGTGTTGCCTTGCAGGTTGTGTTTTGGTGGGACTGGTGTTCACCCTGCATGCATGTTTGGTACGAATGTAACTGAGGAGCTAGAACCATACAGCGTTGAAACCAAGCTGCGTGGTGTACGAACTTAGGACTTCTGGAACCAAGCCGAATCGAAACACCCCTATTGCAATTCGTGCATTCAGCTCCTACTGCGGCTAGGCGCAGAGACCAGGACACGAATTATACAAGACTTAAAGGGGACGTACTTGCAAAGTAGGTACTTGCGTGTGGAAGTTATTGCAAAGTTAAGATGCCTGCATTCTTTTCCAGCATTCAAGTTCACTCTGTGCCTGCAGTGCTGTTCAAGGGTCACTTCCGCACGCCTATTATGGGCGCGGACACTAAGGTGAACTTCAAAATAAAAAACGACTACGAGGTCTTGGCAGAGTTTACGTGCCAGGGCGCGAAGTACAAGTTCCATATGAAGAAGTGGAAAAAGACACGCGATTCGGTTCAGAACGCGTCATGCTCATTTAACTTCTTTGCCAACCTTATCATGGCCAAGTTCAGTTCGCGCAGTGACTTTGGGACAACAACAGTTGAGATTAAGGACGGTGAGGAGGTTACCACAACCCGCCGCAGCCAGGAACAGGTTCTCAACATCATCAAGTACGCTACTATGGAGGTCTTCATTTGCGCGGAGCAAATCATCCGGAAATATCGTCGCTCAGTTCTGGAGTACGCCATCTACCACTGGGAGCGCGGCAAGCATGACACCTACGAGCAGTACATCCACCTGGTGGCGTGCCACTGCCTCACTCACGCAAACTTCCTCGTTCCCAGTGTCGACTACCCACTGGTTGACTTCTACAACGACGAGCAGCCCTTCAGGCTGGACGCGTTCACGGGCATCGTGGAGGAGCGGGAGGAGGAGGAGGAGGGGGAGGACAGCTGAGTGCTGTGGTGTTTTGTGGGACAAAATGAATGTATGGAAGACGTCTATGACCACACGTTAGACCCTACCGCAGGCGGGTATGACACGTAACACAGGATTGTTCAAGACGTACTGATTCCCATAGTCCATTATTGCTGTTACGGAACGCGAGTTTTTGTGGCATTCGGGGGCATGGGCGGCGGCGGCGACGGGGTAGAAACGCATAACCCCTTGCGGAAAACAGATACTTGCAGCATGGCCTCACCCCCCCCCTAGAGAGACCGCCGGGGCACAGTGCAGGCGCCATCGAGCAGCTGGCACCCATACTCACAGGAGCATGTAAGGGGCATGTGACATTGCTACCAATTGAGGCCCTTCCCCCAAGGGCCTTCGAGGCATGGTGGCGCGGGGCAGCTTACCGTGGCGCTGGTGTGGGCTGTGTGGCTGTGCCTGGTGGTGGCGTGGCTGGTGAGCTGAGCCCAGATGGTGTGGCTGAATGTGGTGCTGGCCATGGCGGGGCGGTTGCTAAGAAGGGCGTGGCAGAGAGGCAGGTTGGTTCAAGCCCAGTGTGCTTCAACCGTGGCCGATCGACATTTAATGGTGTGGGAGAATGCACGAAGATTTGAGGCTGCTCCACGAAGGAGAGCCCAATGCGGTGCCGCATATTGTCTTACAACAGTCCAAGCCAAGAGGGGTAGCCGCCATCTCGGTTGGTCCCTTTTGCGCTGCAACGCTGTAACGACATTTCGCTGAATGCTCTGAAGGTGCTATGTTGTTGCAGAAGCAGGGAGGAGCCGTGCAGACTTGTGGTCATCGATGATTGAAATTTAAGGTTTCCCGCATTGCTGTCTGCAGAGGGGGGGGGAGCTGGTGATCACCGAGCGTAAACGTCCACGGTCATGCACGGTGGAGTCAGATTTAATGAAAAAACTCGCGAAGAGACCGGACTTTACACAAACGCGTTCCTTAAGCTAGGCCAACCGGCCACGTACAACCGTACGACAACACTAGGGGATCTATCGCGAGCCCCGTACGCCTTCCGAGCGTTCCTAGGGAAGTGGGAGGCGGTAGGGGAAATGGAGTCGCCAATGGCCCGTGATCCTGCATATGTATTGCTCCACACAGCCTGTGGCTCCTATTTAGTCTTACCTCCGGAGCGGCCATAACCTCGGTGTACAACATGGCCAACGGGCCGCCTCTCTGCAACAAAAGGATTGCATAGGCTCCATTATTTCAAGCTCTTGCATTTATCTCATCGCAGCGGTGCGGAGCCCGGAGCGTCGCTCAAGTCTATGAAGTCTCATCGCAACGGTACGGAGTCTCTGAAGTCTCTGAAGTTTGCTGTACTCGGGCTTTTCGCATGACTAAGCCGCGGTGGCCAGGTTGTCTTGTACGTCGGGCGGTAAGACCCCCTTTGGGCGCTGGCCCTCCATGTGGTGACAACAGCTCACAACAATTGGCATCTACCGCCTCTACCGCAGCGGCGACGGCTGCTTCGGTGCACATGCTTACTCCCTTTAGGGCCTGCTCACTATCAACCTTAATAAATGGCAATGAGGAATAGGCTGAGCACAGACTAAGACAAAGCGCGTGAGCAAATGGAGGACGGGAGCTGTAGGGCAGAGAGAGCGCATCCGCAGGCTGTGCGTACATGCATACGCCTCTGTTACGAATTCAGTCCGCCTCTGTTACGAATTCAGTCCAGCCGCAATGTCCGGCGCATCCAAGTTGCCATCAGTCCCCACGCAGCACAAGATACGCCTCGACGGTAGGCGTGTCAGCCTCCACGGCCGTCTGCGGGATGTTGTACGTGCTTAGGAGAGCACGATTCTGGCGCGCCTGGGGAGAGTTGACGACGCGTGCGAAGTGCTCGTCGCACGCGGGTGCGGGCATGGTCACCGCCACCTTGCCGTCAGACTCCTGCTCTGGCCGCAGGTGCAACTGCATGGCGTCGATCCGGGCCGTCTCCTGGCGCACCCATTCATCTTGCTCAGGCGGGAGCTGCACGAGCGCGTACCCGTGACGGGCAAAGTCCGCCAAGATTGCCGTGCCAAGAGCCTTGAGAAATGCTCATAATACGGCTCAGATGTGATGTTTAATGGCGTCGTGCGCGCGTACTCATACTCGTTGAGAGCTCGCTGTGTCTCCAAGTCCAAAAGCAAATGCGGCACTGGCCGCACAGCAGCCATACCGATATGCTTAAAATGGATGTACTATTTTTTAATGATCGGCAGGTAAAGCGCTCTGTTGGGCAGGAGAGCGCTCTGTTTGGCACCTGAAAATGCTTGTTGAGTATCAGACGCAAACTGCGTGTTGAAAGTATGAGGGATGTATGACAAGGGGGGACGGCTGTAACGATCAGCGAAAATCGTGCTGAGTGAAGTGGAGACCAACACCTTGGCGAGGACAACTGTCAGGAATGCCGTACATAGCGAAAGAAGTCTACGTTTACCCAACCCTATGAATGCCATGGCGAGAAACGGGTACGGGGGCGCCGATGCCATGGAGACCCGCCGCCTGGCAGTCATCACAGCAAGCCAGAAGCCGCGGGCCCTCCCTTCTGAACCGACCTCGCTGCGGCAAATAAATGCACCATCGGCCCCTCTTACCGTAACCCGACACAACCCGTGCGGTGAAGCCTTCGGCCCCTCATCGGCCAAGCAGCTCCACCCAGCGCCCCCATTTCTATACCTCTGGGTTCATCCATCTCCTCTCCCAGGAGCCCAGGGCCCAGGGCCGAAACTTAAAGCCGATCAGGCGTCCAACCCCCCGGTGGAGATTTCGTGCGCTGCCATGCTACTCTGCGTACCGTACTCACCGCCCTGCTTGAAGCGCGCCGGTGCTCTCTTGGCCGCTGGACTCCCTTCGCCCCACCCAGCCCTGCACGTGACACTTCCTTCCAGGCCGCGCTGGCTTCCATCACGCCGCGCAGGCGGGTAACGGCTTCCGGCCGCTAACACGCCTGAGAGATGATGACTCGCGTTAGGGCCCGCAGGGCTGTAACCCACTTCAAAACTCGCCCCAACCTGCCCAAATGACCTGCAGCTGCCCACATTTGCCTCCCCAACCTGTTCTATCCACCTACCACAAGAGCGAGTCACCTAACATTCCTACAGCAGGATGGGTGCGCAGTCCTTGGTAGGGCTTGATCCGCAGCCAAGCAATCAACCAAGCAACAACGAGGTGGGCACCCTACCAACGGGGTCCGGACATCGATGGAACGGGACCGAACCAACGAATACTGCAACATTCAAAGAATGCGTATGAAACCCGCCCGACTCCGATACGATACGATCTCACATGAAATGGTGGGGGCATGCAGGCCGTGTACGGGCCTCCAACCGCGGCGTATGACGGGCGCCTGCACGAAGCCTTGATCCTGCCCAGTTCAAAACGTTGAACATCGAACTCAAACAACCTCGTGCTTTCTGCAGCCGTCCGGCGATGATATCTTTGCGGTCAAGATAATACACGGGACTCGTACCCACTTCCGTACGCCGCGCTGGAAACCCGCGGCCGCCCATCGCACAGCAGCCGCCCACAGGCTCCCACCGCCGGCCCCGCCCCTCCCCTCCGCTCCCTGCAGCGACAACACTGTCAAGTCCAAAGCCTCTAGCTTCCGCTCCTGAGGCGCGGGACGGTCCGTACATGCCGTACAAGGGCCGTGCGGATCAAAATTTGGGGCTCGTGCTGCTTGGCCCCATGCCGGGGCGAGACTTGATGAGCGAAGGGCATGTTCCTTGATAGCCCGCAGCAAATCTCTGGGGGAATCGTCATACATCGTACGGATTTGCCGTACCTACCGTACCGCCACCAGACAGCCTCCGACCCACTTCTCAACGTACATCGCTAGAGTACAACAATGAAAGCATCCTACGCCGTACAGGATCCACTCCTCCTATCGGTACAGACCGCCTGCGCGGCAGGCCCCCTGGGGCCCGCACGTCCCATGGGTCGCACGTCCCATGGGTCGCACGCCGGCGTTACATAGGGCACCGACGACTGCACTTCTCCACAGCCGGCCCAGCTCCCCATCCCGTTGCCACACAGGGCCGGGGGCGGGGGCGGGCCGCCCGCCCCGGCGGAACATACTCGCAGCCCCGGCACCGCGGCCGGGAGTTACACCCATATGGTACGTACAACAGCAACGCCATCATCAATCAATTCACATAAGGATAGTAGATCATAAGCTGAGGAGCACTACGCATGGCCCGAGGATCAGACAAGCACTTCGCCGGGACGCCACCTTCCCAAGATGGGGTGCGACCGCGCCAGGTCTGATCGGTCCTCTCCACCCGCCTCTGCCTTCGAACACCCGCCCACGCAGTGGGGCCCCTCGGGGAGAGTTGCGGCCGCGCGCGTCATCACAGCTCCGGGTCCCTGCCAGGCCCTAGCCACCACCGCATGTGGCTGTGCTTGGGCCGCGCCGCCGGGCAGCCCTCCAGCGCCTGCTGCAGCCGCGGACAGCCCTCCGCGGACACGTGGCGCAGCTCCCGCAGGCCCCGCAGCGCCGCCCCGGCCGCACCCGACACCCCCACGCAGCCGTCCAGACCCAGGTGCCGCAGCGACGGACAGCGCGCCGCCACCGCCTGCACACCTGCGCACGGCCACGGGAACGTGTACCAACAAGCCCGGGGGGCAGGGCGGCCCCAGGCCCCCGAAGCCCGAACCCATAAAATCACGATGAGGACGACTTGTGGTTGTGGTTAGCAAGCAGCTGACCGCGTGACCACTGACCCGGGTTTGAAACGGCGCACCCAAGGCAGCAATTGTGCAGGAACAGCTCGCACTACCGTATTATCCTATCGCGGGTACGGCGATCCGGATATACGGCACAGTGCTGAAACAAAGCAGCGGGGCCAACACGTAGGAAGCCCGCCCGGTGTGGAAATCCTGTAGCCCCCGCCCCCGCCCCCGCCCCCGCCGCCTCTCCCCCTTCCGCCGCCGCCCCCTCTCCACCCACCGCCATCCCGCACCGCCCCGCAGTGGTTCAGCGCCAGGTGCCTCAGCGCCGGGGCGCCGCCCTGCAGCAGCGCCGATAGCCCCCGGTCCGTTAGCCTGGAGGGGTTGGAGGGTGAGGGTGGGGGTGACGGTGGGAAATGGTGGGGAGGGGCACACACACATGGGGTGGGACATGGACACAGGCGTTTCTCGCGGCTCCCCCTTCTTTTTATGTTGGGTGTGCCCGGGTTCGTTCTCTGGGTTTAACTCTTTTTTCAATTTATCCCCGTTCTTGTCAGTACTGACAGCGAAATCAGGGAACCCGGCCCTCCACCCACTTGTCCAGGAAGGAGAGGTCCAGTCGCTGCATGCGGCGCATCAGTGGGGCCAGTGCGCCCACCCCCACATCGCCCACGTGCTCCCCGCAGCCGCCCAGCTGCAGCCGCAGCAGCCGCCCGCGCAGCGCCCCAGCAGCGCCAGCCCCAGTCGGTCACCCCGGAGCAGCCCGACAGGTCCAGCTCCACCAGGCTGCGCAGGCTGCGGAAGCCGTACAGGAAGTTGCACAGGGTGACACCCTGAGGGCGCGGGGGAATGGAAGCGGAGGGGCGATTGCGGCGATTGCAGCTGGAGCATGACCCCCTATCAATGTGTATCATGGGCAGGCCCATAAGAGTGGTCGTTGGTGATTGGCTCAGAACCCACCCTAGACCTCAGCGGGGCCCCCAGCGCCCCCTCATACATCCTCCTAAACCCCCCCGCCGGCCCACCTTGGGCAGCTCCGCACCCGCCAGCCGCAGCTGCGTCAGCCCCGCCGCCCCGCACAGCGCCCGCAGCCCCTCCGCCGACCAGCCGCAGTGCGCCAGGGACAGCGACTCCAGCCCCGGCGCCCCGCGCAGCAGCGCCGCAATGGCCCCCCCGGACAGGGCCGCGGGGCCCTGCGTCCCCGTCTCCGCGGCTCCTGGGTGGTCGGGGTTGGGGTTGTTGGGGTTGGGGTTGGCCGCATGCGCAGGTGGCAGCCCCAGCTGCTGAGGTCCTACGACCGGGGGCTGCTGCTGCTGCTGCTGTTGTGGCGGCGGTGCAGGTGGCGGCGGCGGCGGTGCTGCCGCCGCCGGGGCTGTGGCCGCACTGACGGGCGGCAGGTCGAGTGACAGGTGCCGCAGCTGGCGCAGAGGCTGTAGCAGGAGCAGATCCCTGAGGGGCGGAGAGACCGTGGGGGCCAGGTGCCGCAGGGGTAACGAGGCAGTATGGGGAGACGCGCACGTACGCGAGTGGAGTGGTGTGATGTGAACATGCGATGTGATGTGATGTGATGTGATGTGCGGTCGGCGAGGCGTTCTTTTCTGGCTGTGCGGTGCAGGCACTGCCGTCGTGCACAGCGCGCAGCAGGCCAGACACGGCGGGAGGGTACCGAGGGCCGCCCCGCCTGGTGAGGAGGTGGAGAGGTGAGAGGCCGCTGAGACATCCATGTCGAGACGCGGCGCGTAAGCCTGGACGCCGTTTCATACGAGCGGCAAACGTGCCCTACGGCGGAGCACAGCGCGTCGACTGGGCTACATGGCCAGGATGAAGTCGCCGTACTGCCGTACCCGTCCTGCAGGCGGCTGTGTCCCTTGATGCGGAGCGAGGTGAGGTGCGGCGACCCCACCGAGATGGCGGGCAGGAGGGTCGACAGCTCCAGCAGGGACGACACCGCTGCGGCAGCTCCCGGGGGGTTCGGCTCCAGGGGCGGTGCACCGGGCTGCCCGGGAGCACCCGCCGGTGCGCCACCCGCCACCTGCCGCCCCGCCGAATGCGGCAGCTGTTGCAGCTCCAGATCCAGATCGAGCAGCTGCGCGGAGCACCGCCGGGAGAGAGAGGACAGAGGAGGCGCGCATTTTGAACGGTGGACACAGGACAGGGTGCACGCCCCTGTAACAAGCGCATCGCCGCTGTGGCCACTGTGGCGTACCGGCTCTCGCGCCAAATAAAACGACCGCAGCACGACACAGCATAGCACAGCACAGCCGGGCGTGACACCAAACGGGTCACACGCCCCAGGGCGGGTCAGTGTCACCGCGTTTCCCATTCGAGAGGGGCATTCGCGCGCAGGCCGCACGGGTCCAGCCCCAGCGCAACCACTTCTTATGACCCGTCGCGGGCAAGCGAAAGCGCGACTTCTCAGCTGCGAAGGAAGGCCGCAACGCCGCAGGGTACCCATGACCCCTTCCCGCCGTAATCAACTACTCCGGGCGGTGACCCACGTTGCGGATGACCGGCAGCTCGGCCCTCAGCAGGTTCCGAAGCGCCCCCTCAGACAGCGGCACCGCCAGCCTGAGGACGGCCAGGCTGGGGGCACTGGCCCCTAGCCCCTCCAGACTCAGGTGGTGGTGCTGCTGCTCCATGTGGTGGTGCGGGTGCGGGTGCTGGTGGAAGTGATGATGGTGTTGGGGGTTTTGATGGTGCTGGTGCTGGTGCTGGTGTTGGTGTTGATGCTGGTGATGGTGGTGCTGGGGTGCTGGCCCCACCCCATGTGCGGCCCTGCCCCCCGGGCCCCGAGGGCGCTGCGGGGCCACCGGACGGCGGCCCTCAGCTCCAGGGAGGCCAGCCGGGGCAGGCGGGCCAGCGCCCGGGTCAGGCTGCCCGCAGCGGCCTCCGAGAAACGGCAGTGGAGGAGCTTCAGCTGCACCAGCTGCTGGCAGGCCTGGGAAGGAGGGGATGGGGCGGAGGAGGTGTATAGGACATTGGTAGACAGATTGTAGGGCGCAGGAGGGGAGGAAGGGGGCGGAAGCAGCCGTCGCCGCCGCCGCAGCAGCAACAGTGGTAATCCCAGACCCGGGGGTGAGTGGGGGACACTTCGTAGGTACCAGCAGCGTGGATAGCGACCGGTGTCGGGTCGCAGGCGCACCGGCGGGGGATGGCGGGGTGGGGTGACGGGTGGAGGCTCACCTGCAGCCCCTCCCAGGACGTCACCTCGCAGGACCGCAGGCAGAGCGCCGTCAGCTGCACAAGACCCGGGGACCGCAGCAGCCGCAGAGCCCCCACTGCCAACAGGGCCCCGCCGGGCCGCTTGCTGCGCAGCCGCAGGCTGGCCGCGCGGCCCAGCGCGCCCGGCAGCTCGGGCAGCTCGTCCAGCTGCAGCCCGTCTTTCTGTGGGTGCTGTACTGCAGTGACTTTGACCTCGGCCAGCCGCGTGAAGGTGCTGCCCAGCCTGGCGAGGCAGTCGGCGGTGGGGTCACGGAGGTGCAGGCGCTCGAGGCAGCGGTCCACATCCCGGCGCCACGACCGGCAGGTCCCGCTGTTGGGAGGTTCGGTACGGAGGAAGGGAGGCGGGCGGAGCGAGTTACGGTGGGCTGTTGATTCCACTTAGGATACCACTTGGCAGTTGATGCTATATGAAGATTTGTGTGAAGGGGCGAAGAGTTGTGTGAAGGGGCATTTCTAAAAAGGTTGCACCGGAGTCCGGGCTCTCGTACGCCGTCAGCAAGGGTTTACGACCGGAAGCCGCAGCACTCCCATTTTCGAATCCGTAGAGCTCCGCTGCGATGTGAAGTCTTGCTGGTTGTCATGTACAAAGAACATGTTATGATTCGACCTCGTTCTATCGCACGCCGTGGACGGTACAGGTACCGCAGTCGATAGCCGACACCGAGTAATCCTCACCGAGTATGACCGATTTCCCTCCAGTTCAGCTGCATCAGTATGGCGCCCCACGCTTCATCATCAATGCTGTCCCAGCATAAAGCCTCGGACGGAGCCATCGGTTCGCTTCGCTTCACCAAACACTTCACACCAGTAAATTTCCGAAGCTAGCAGCAAGATTCATCATCATGATGGGCGAGTCTCCGTGGTGAAAGGCTATCATGACCTGTGCGACGTCCGTCACCCGCCGAAAGCCAATTTCTACCCATTGAGCACAAAAATATATTATTTGAACACCGTCCATATTGCATAAATCTGATTCATTCTGAAGGATCTTCGACGATCGGACACTAACCTGTCGCATACTTCTACAAGGGCTTATGAGTTACATGTCTTGGGAAATTTCTGTGCCCAATTCAAAATTTCTTCCTTGCAAAATGAGGGCACCCTTGTCATTGTTCGTGCAAAATGCTAGCAATCGAAACAGGCGGGTGTACTCCGTTACGATACTCCATTGCCATCCTCATTGCGTGCCGGTAGAACTAAAGGACAGTCCCTGCTCTGAAAGCAACCTGAACAGTACGGCGCGGCGCTGGGAGAGACAGCCCAGCTCTCACAGCGACGAAGGGACGTTTTAAAGCAGTAGTTGTACAGAAATTATTCCGCAAGATCAAATTGCAGGCAGTGTGTTACATTTACGTTTATACCTATGGTGTATGGAAACTTAGCTCTGTTATTGTTATGATTGCCGTTGATCGTCACTACTGCCCTCCAAAAATGGTGCTGCTTCGATGGAGGTCGCACCGCCATCGCTCCCTGGCACTTCTACGCCCGCATTTCCCGCACTCCGGCCTAACCCGCCTGCAAACGAACACCCACGACATACACCGCGCGCTCCGACGTCGCTTCCAAGCGCATCCAAGTTGCCATCAGTCCCCACGCAGCAGAAGATACGCCTCGACGGTAGGCGCGTCAGCCTCCACGGCCGTCTGCGGGATGTTGTACGTGCGTAGCAGAGCACGATTCTTCATCAAATGCGTCTCGCCGAAGCTTAGGTGCAGTAGTGCATGCATTGCAATGCCTTCCTTCTCTGCGTAGGCACGCTTGAGATCCTCGACCGTTGCGTCCAGATTCACCTGCAGGAGGTGCCAGGACAAAAAGGACGAGTCGCACATGTTGAGCGTGCCATCCATCAAGCTGGCCGGTGCAACTGCTAACCTTTTCACCAGTGATGGATGCTGTGTCACATACTAAGACGTTTTCGTCTGTCAGTACGTAGTTAGCAGCACTGCTTCTCACACCCTCGCGCACGCACGTACGTACGTCCTCACCTTGACGATGCTGCTGCTCCTGCCGAAACGCCGTCCGATGACACGGATCGTGTAAGACATCTCATCCGCAATGCGGACCGCGACGTCCAGGACTGGGTCGAGAACACCGCTGCTGGACTCGTTCACGCTGCGCATTCTGGCCCGCCAGTTCTGCAGCACGCTGCCGAAGTCGGGGATCTGCTCGCCCGGGAATTCCTGGCGATCCGACCGCCGCATCGAGGGCGCTGCGGGATTCGGCCGTAAGTGGAACGCCACGCTGATGCGGCGGCCGCCTGCAACCGTGGGCGCACACACGCGGTGCTCCGCGGCCTCGAGCGTACTGCCGCTGCCGCCCAGGTACCCTACCAGCGCCCGGCCCGGCAGGACGACAACATGGTCCTTGGGAAGGGCGACCCACGTGACACCGCGTCTGATCTCCAGCCTGCCGCCCGCATCCGCGATGTGCGACGCGACGAGGGTTACGAGGCCCAAGTCAATGTGCGCTTGTGACGCAACGGCCGCGTACGGCACAGCGGCTGTTTGAGCCACCAAGGGGGCTGGGATAGATGCAGGCGCCGAGGACGGAACCGCGCCGTAGACGTTGATGCGCATCACGCTGCCGCCGCTGACGGCCGAGTCGTGTGGTGAAGGCGCCAGGAGACGCTCCTCCTTGCGGTGGAAACGCTCCCCTGTGTGCGCACTGCACACCGCGCCAGTGATGAACACCGCGGAGGCATGGAGTGCGTCTGCCAGCCGCACCGTCAGCGGGTCGATACGCTCCACGTTCTCCCTGGCGGCGGCCGCTTCTTGTACCTCGGGCGTTGACAGCAACCGCGCGCGCGCCTGGGGAGATTTGACGACGCGTGCGAAGTGCTCGTCGCACGCGGGTGCGGGCATGGTCACCGCCACCTTGCCGTCAGACTCCTGCTCTGGCCGCAGGTGCAACTGCATGGCGTCGATCCGGGCCGTCTCCTGGCGCACCCATTCATCTTGCTCAGGCGGGAGCTGCACCAGCGCGTACCCGTGACGGGCAAAGTCCGCCAAGATTGCCGTGCCAAGAGCCTTGAAATGCTCATAATACGGCTCAGATGTGATGTTTAATGGCGTCGTGCGCGCGTACTCATACTCGTTGAGAGCTCGCTGTGTGTCCAGGTCCAAAAGCAAATGCGGCACTGGCCGCACAGCAGCCATACCGATATGCTTAAAATGGATGTACTATTTTTTAATGATCGGCAGGTAAAGCGCTCTGTTGGGCAGGTGGCACCTGAAAATGCTTGTTGAGTATCAGACGCAAACTGCGTGTTGAAAGTATGAGGGATGTATGACAAGGGGGGACGGCTGTAACGATCAGCGAAAATCGTGCTGAGTGAAGTGGAGACCAACACCTTGGCGAGGACAACTGTCAGGAATGCCGTACATAGCGAAAGAAGTCTACGTTTACCCAACCCTATGAATGCCATGGCGAGAAACGGGTACGGGGGCGCCGATGCCATGGAGACCCGCCGCCTGGCAGTCATCACAGCAAGCCAGAAGCCGCGGGCCCTCCCTTCTGAACCGACCTCGCTGCGGCAAATAAATGCACCATCGGCCCCTCTTACCGTAACCCGACACAACCCGTGCGGTGAAGCCTTCGGCCCCTCATCGGCCAAGCAGCTCCACCCAGCGCCCCCATTTCTATACCTCTGGGTTCATCCATCTCCTCTCCCAGGAGCCCAGGGCCCAGGGCCGAAACTTAAAGCCGATCAGGCGTCCAACCCCCCGGTGGAGATTTCGTGCGCTGCCATGCTACTCTGCGTACCGTACTCACCGCCCTGCTTGAAGCGCGCCGGTGCTCTCTTGGCCGCTGGACTCCCTTCGCCCCACCCAGCCCTGCACGTGACACTTCCTTCCAGGCCGCGCTGGCTTCCATCACGCCGCGCAGGCGGGTAACGGCTTCCGGCTGCTAACACGCCTGAGAGATGATGACTCGCGTTAGGGCCCGCAGGGCTGTAACCCACTTCAAAACTTGCCCCAACCTGCCCAAATGACCTGCAGCTGCCCACATTTGCCTCCCCAACCTGTTCTATCCACCTACCACAAGAGCGAGTCACCTAACATTCCTACAGCAGGATGGGTGCGCAGTCCTTGGTAGGGCTTGATCCGCAGCCAAGCAATCAACCAAGCAACAACGAGGTGGGCACCCTACCAACGGGGTCCGGACATCGATGGAACGGGACCGAACCAACGAATACTGCAACATTCAAAGAATGCGTATGAAACCCGCCCGACTCCGATACGATACGATCTCACATGAAATGGTGGGGGCATGCAGGCCGTGTACGGGCCTCCAACCGCGGCGTATGACGGGCGCCTGCACGAAGCCTTGATCCTGCCCAGTTCAAAACGTTGAACATCGAACTCAAACAACCTCGTGCTTTCTGCAGCCGTCCGGCGATGATATCTTTGCGGTCAAGATAATACACGGGACTCGTACCCACTTCCGTACGCCGCGCTGGAAACCCGCGGCCGCCCATCGCACAGCAGCCGCCCACAGGCTCCCACCGCCGGCCCCGCCCCTCCCCTCCGCTCCCTGCAGCGACAACACTGTCAAGTCCAAAGCCTCTAGCTTCCGCTCCTGAGGCGCGGGACGGTCCGTACATGCCGTACAAGGGCCGTGCGGATCAAAATTTGGGGCTCGTGCTGCTTGGCCCCATGCCGGGGCGAGACTTGATGAGCGAAGGGCATGTTCCTTGATAGCCCGCAGCAAATCTCTGGGGGGAATCGTCATACATCGTACGGATTTGCCGTACCTACCGTACCGCCACCAGACAGCCTCCGACCCACTTCTCAACGTACATCGCTAGAGTACAACAATGAAAGCATCCTACGCCGTACAGGATCCACTCCTCCTATCGGTACAGACCGCCTGCGCGGCAGGCCCCCTGGGGCCCGCACGTCCCATGGGTCGCACGTCCCATGGGTCGCACGCCGGCGTTACATAGGGCACCGACGACTGCACTTCTCCACAGCCGGCCCAGCTCCCCATCCCGTTGCCACACAGGGCCGGGGGCGGGGGCGGGCCGCCCGCCCCGGCGGAACATACTCGCAGCCCCGGCACCGCGGCCGGGAGTTACACCCATATGGTACGTACAACAGCAACGCCATCATCAATCAATTCACATAAGGATAGTAGATCATAAGCTGAGGAGCACTACGCATGGCCCGAGGATCAGACAAGCACTTCGCCGGGACGCCACCTTCCCAAGATGGGGTGCGACCGCGCCAGGTCTGATCGGTCCTCTCCACCCGCCTCTGCCTTCGAACACCCGCCCACGCAGTGGGGCCCCTCGGGAGAGTTGCGGCCGCGCGCGTCATCACAGCTCCGGGTCCCTGCCAGGCCCTAGCCACCACCGCATGTGGCTGTGCTTGGGCCGCGCCGCCGGGCAGCCCTCCAGCGCCTGCTGCAGCCGCGGACAGCCCTCCGCGGACACGTGGCGCAGCTCCCGCAGGCCCCGCAGCGCCGCCCCGGCCGCACCCGACACCCCCACGCAGCCGTCCAGACCCAGGTGCCGCAGCGACGGACAGCGCGCCGCCACCGCCTGCACACCTGCGCACGGCCACGGGAACGTGTACCAACAAGCCCGGGGGGCAGGGCGGCCCCAGGCCCCCGAAGCCCGAACCCATAAAATCACGATGAGGACGACTTGTGGTTGTGGTTAGCAAGCAGCTGACCGCGTGACCACTGACCCGGGTTTGAAACGGCGCACCCAAGGCAGCAATTGTGCAGGAACAGCTCGCACTACCGTATTATCCTATCGCGGGTACGGCGATCCGGATATACGGCACAGTGCTGAAACAAAGCAGCGGGGCCAACACGTAGGAAGCCCGCCCGGTGTGGAAATCCTGTAGCCCCCGCCCCCGCCCCCGCCCCCGCCGCCTCTCCCCCCTTCCGCCGCCGCCCCCCTCTCCACCCACCGCCATCCCGCACCGCCCCGCAGTGGTTCAGCGCCAGGTGCCTCAGCGCCGGGGCGCCGCCCTGCAGCAGCGCCGATAGCCCCCGGTCCGTTAGCCTGGAGGGGTTGGAGGGTGAGGGTGGGGGTGACGGTGGGAAATGGTGGGGAGGGGCACACACACATGGGGTGGGACATGGACACAGGCGTTTCTCGCGGCTCCCCCTTCTTTTTATGTTGGGTGTGCCCGGGTTCGTTCTCTGGGTTTAACTCTTTTTTCAATTTATCCCCGTTCTTGTCAGTACTGACAGCGAAATCAGGGAACCCGGCCCTCCACCCACTTGTCCAGGAAGGAGAGGTCCAGTCGCTGCATGCGGCGCATCAGTGGGGCCAGTGCGCCCACCCCCACATCGCCCACGTGCTCCCCGCAGCCGCCCAGCTGCAGCCGCAGCAGCCGCCCCGCGCAGCGCCCCAGCAGCGCCAGCCCCCAGTCGGTCACCCCGGAGCAGCCCGACAGGTCCAGCTCCACCAGGCTGCGCAGGCTGCGGAAGCCGTACAGGAAGTTGCACAGGGTGACACCCTGAGGGCGCGGGGGAATGGAAGCGGAGGGGCGATTGCGGCGATTGCAGCTGGAGCATGACCCCCTATCAATGTGTATCATGGGCAGGCCCATAAGAGTGGTCGTTGGTGATTGGCTCAGAACCCACCCTAGACCTCAGCGGGGCCCCAGCGCCCCCTCATACATCCTCCTAAACCCCCCGCCGGCCCACCTTGGGCAGCTCCGCACCCGCCAGCCGCAGCTGCGTCAGCCCCGCCGCCCCGCACAGCGCCCGCAGCCCCTCCGCCGACCAGCCGCAGTGCGCCAGGGACAGCGACTCCAGCCCCGGCGCCCCGCGCAGCAGCGCCGCAATGGCCCCCCGGACAGGGCCGCGGGCCCTGCGTCCCCGTCTCCGCGGCTCCTGGGTGGTCGGGGTTGGGGTTGTTGGGGTTGGGGTTGGCCGCATGCGCAGGTGGCAGCCCCAGCTGCTGAGGTCCTACGACCGGGGGCTGCTGCTGCTGCTGCTGTTGTGGCGGCGGTGCAGGTGGCGGCGGCGGCGGTGCTGCCGCCGCCGGGGCTGTGGCCGCACTGACGGGCGGCAGGTCGAGTGACAGGTGCCGCAGCTGGCGCAGAGGCTGTAGCAGGAGCAGATCCCTGAGGGGCGGAGAGACCGTGGGGGCCAGGTGCCGCAGGGGTAACGAGGCAGTATGGGGAGACGCGCACGTACGCGAGTGGAGTGGTGTGATGTGAACATGCGATGTGATGTGATGTGATGTGATGTGCGGTCGGCGAGGCGTTCTTTTCTGGCTGTGCGGTGCAGGCACTGCCGTCGTGCACAGCGCGCAGCAGGCCAGACACGGCGGGAGGGTACCGAGGGCCGCCCCGCCTGGTGAGGAGGTGGAGAGGTGAGAGGCCGCTGAGACATCCATGTCGAGACGCGGCGCGTAAGCCTGGACGCCGTTTCATACGAGCGGCAAACGTGCCCTACGGCGGAGCACAGCGCGTCGACTGGGCTACATGGCCAGGATGAAGTCGCCGTACTGCCGTACCCGTCCTGCAGGCGGCTGTGTCCCTTGATGCGGAGCGAGGTGAGGTGCGGCGACCCCACCGAGATGGCGGGCAGGAGGGTCGACAGCTCCAGCAGGGACGACACCGCTGCGGCAGCTCCCGGGGGTTCGGCTCCAGGGGCGGTGCACCGGGCTGCCCGGGAGCACCCGCCGGTGCGCCACCCGCCACCTGCCGCCCCGCCGAATGCGGCAGCTGTTGCAGCTCCAGATCCAGATCGAGCAGCTGCGCGGAGCACCGCCGGGAGAGAGAGGACAGAGGAGGCGCGCATTTTGAACGGTGGACACAGGACAGGGTGCACGCCCCTGTAACAAGCGCATCGCCGCTGTGGCCACTGTGGCGTACCGGCTCTCGCGCCAAATAAAACGACCGCAGCACGACACAGCATAGCACAGCACAGCCGGGCGTGACACCAAACGGGTCACACGCCCCAGGGCGGGTCAGTGTCACCGCGTTTCCCATTCGAGAGGGGCATTCGCGCGCAGGCCGCACGGGTCCAGCCCCAGCGCAACCACTTCTTATGACCCGTCGCGGGCAAGCGAAAGCGCGACTTCTCAGCTGCGAAGGAAGGCCGCAACGCCGCAGGGTACCCATGACCCCTTCCCGCCGTAATCAACTACTCCGGGCGGTGACCCACGTTGCGGATGACCGGCAGCTCGGCCCTCAGCAGGTTCCGAAGCGCCCCCTCAGACAGCGGCACCGCCAGCCTGAGGACGGCCAGGCTGGGGGCACTGGCCCCTAGCCCCTCCAGACTCAGGTGGTGGTGCTGCTGCTCCATGTGGTGGTGCGGGTGCGGGTGCTGGTGGAAGTGATGATGGTGTTGGGGGTTTTGATGGTGCTGGTGCTGGTGCTGGTGTTGGTGTTGATGCTGGTGATGGTGGTGCTGGGGTGCTGGCCCCACCCCATGTGCGGCCCTGCCCCCCGGGCCCCGAGGGCGCTGCGGGGCCACCGGACGGCGGCCCTCAGCTCCAGGGAGGCCAGCCGGGGCAGGCGGGCCAGCGCCCGGGTCAGGCTGCCCGCAGCGGCCTCCGAGAAACGGCAGTGGAGGAGCTTCAGCTGCACCAGCTGCTGGCAGGCCTGGGGAAGGAGGGGATGGGGCGGAGGAGGTGTATAGGACATTGGTAGACAGATTGTAGGGCGCAGGAGGGGAGGAAGGGGGCGGAAGCAGCCGTCGCCGCCGCCGCAGCAGCAACAGTGGTAATCCCAGACCCGGGGGTGAGTGGGGGACACTTCGTAGGTACCAGCAGCGTGGATAGCGACCGGTGTCGGGTCGCAGGCGCACCGGCGGGGGATGGCGGGGTGGGGTGACGGGTGGAGGCTCACCTGCAGCCCCTCCCAGGACGTCACCTCGCAGGACCGCAGGCAGAGCGCCGTCAGCTGCACAAGACCCGGGGACCGCAGCAGCCGCAGAGCCCCACTGCCAACAGGGCCCCGCCGGGCCGCTTGCTGCGCAGCCGCAGGCTGGCCGCGCGGCCCAGCGCGCCCGGCAGCTCGGGCAGCTCGTCCAGCTGCAGCCCGTCTTTCTGTGGGTGCTGTACTGCAGTGACTTTGACCTCGGCCAGCCGCGTGAAGGTGCTGCCCAGCCTGGCGAGGCAGTCGGCGGTGGGGTCACGGAGGTGCAGGCGCTCGAGGCAGCGGTCCACATCCCGGCGCCACGACCGGCAGGTCCCGCTGTTGGGAGGTTCGGTACGGAGGAAGGGAGGCGGGCGGAGCGAGTTACGGTGGGCTGTTGATTCCACTTAGGATACCACTTGGCAGTTGATGCTATATGAAGATTTGTGTGAAGGGGCGAAGAGTTGTGTGAAGGGGCATTTCTAAAAAGGTTGCACCGGAGTCCGGGCTCTCGTACGCCGTCAGCAAGGGTTTACGACCGGAAGCCGCAGCACTCCCATTTTCGAATCCGTAGAGCTCCGCTGCGATGTGAAGTCTTGCTGGTTGTCATGTACAAAGAACATGTTATGATTCGACCTCGTTCTATCGCACGCCGTGGACGGTACAGGTACCGCAGTCGATAGCCGACACCGAGTAATCCTCACCGAGTATGACCGATTTCCCTCCAGTTCAGCTGCATCAGTATGGCGCCCCACGCTTCATCATCAATGCTGTCCCAGCATAAAGCCTCGGACGGAGCCATCGGTTCGCTTCGCTTCACCAAACACTTCACACCAGTAAATTTCCGAAGCTAGCAGCAAGATTCATCATCATGATGGGCGAGTCTCCGTGGTGAAAGGCTATCATGACCTGTGCGACGTCCGTCACCCGCCGAAAGCCAATTTCTACCCATTGAGCACAAAAATATATTATTTGAACACCGTCCATATTGCATAAATCTGATTCATTCTGAAGGATCTTCGACGATCGGACACTAACCTGTCGCATACTTCTACAAGGGCTTATGAGTTACATGTCTTGGGAAATTTCTGTGCCCAATTCAAAATTTCTTCCTTGCAAAATGAGGGCACCCTTGTCATTGTTCGTGCAAAATGCTAGCAATCGAAACAGGCGGGTGTACTCCGTTACGATACTCCATTGCCATCCTCATTGCGTGCCGGTAGAACTAAAGGACAGTCCCTGCTCTGAAAGCAACCTGAACAGTACGGCGCGGCGCTGGGAGAGACAGCCCAGCTCTCACAGCGACGAAGGGACGTTTTAAAGCAGTAGTTGTACAGAAATTATTCCGCAAGATCAAATTGCAGGCAGTGTGTTACATTTACGTTTATACCTATGGTGTATGGAAACTTAGCTCTGTTATTGTTATGATTGCCGTTGATCGTCACTACTGCCCTCCAAAAATGGTGCTGCTTCGATGGAGGTCGCACCGCCATCGCTCCCTGGCACTTCTACGCCCGCATTTCCCGCACTCCGGCCTAACCCGCCTGCAAACGAACACCCACGACATACACCGCGCGCTCCGACGTCGCTTCCAAGCGCATCCAAGTTGCCATCAGTCCCCACGCAGCAGAAGATACGCCTCGACGGTAGGCGCGTCAGCCTCCACGGCCGTCTGCGGGATGTTGTACGTGCGTAGCAGAGCACGATTCTTCATCAAATGCGTCTCGCCGAAGCTTAGGTGCAGTAGTGCATGCATTGCAATGCCTTCCTTCTCTGCGTAGGCACGCTTGAGATCCTCGACCGTTGCGTCCAGATTCACCTGCAGGAGGTGCCAGGACAAAAAGGACGAGTCGCACATGTTGAGCGTGCCATCCATCAAGCTGGCCGGTGCAACTGCTAACCTTTTCACCAGTGATGGATGCTGTGTCACATACTAAGACGTTTTCGTCTGTCAGTACGTAGTTAGCAGCACTGCTTCTCACACCCTCGCGCACGCACGTACGTACGTCCTCACCTTGACGATGCTGCTGCTCCTGCCGAAACGCCGTCCGATGACACGGATCGTGTAAGACATCTCATCCGCAATGCGGACCGCGACGTCCAGGACTGGGTCGAGAACACCGCTGCTGGACTCGTTCACGCTGCGCATTCTGGCCCGCCAGTTCTGCAGCACGCTGCCGAAGTCGGGGATCTGCTCGCCCGGGAATTCCTGGCGATCCGACCGCCGCATCGAGGGCGCTGCGGGATTCGGCCGTAAGTGGAACGCCACGCTGATGCGGCGGCCGCCTGCAACCGTGGGCGCACACACGCGGTGCTCCGCGGCCTCGAGCGTACTGCCGCTGCCGCCCAGGTACCCTACCAGCGCCCGGCCCGGCAGGACGACAACATGGTCCTTGGGAAGGGCGACCCACGTGACACCGCGTCTGATCTCCAGCCTGCCGCCCGCATCCGCGATGTGCGACGCGACGAGGGTTACGAGGCCCAAGTCAATGTGCGCTTGTGACGCAACGGCCGCGTACGGCACAGCGGCTGTTTGAGCCACCAAGGGGGCTGGGATAGATGCAGGCGCCGAGGACGGAACCGCGCCGTAGACGTTGATGCGCATCACGCTGCCGCCGCTGACGGCCGAGTCGTGTGGTGAAGGCGCCAGGAGACGCTCCTCCTTGCGGTGGAAACGCTCCCCTGTGTGCGCACTGCACACCGCGCCAGTGATGAACACCGCGGAGGCATGGAGTGCGTCTGCCAGCCGCACCGTCAGCGGGTCGATACGCTCCACGTTCTCCCTGGCGGCGGCCGCTTCTTGTACCTCGGGCGTTGACAGCAACCGCGCGCGCGCCTGGGGAGATTTGACGACGCGTGCGAAGTGCTCGTCGCACGCGGGTGCGGGCATGGTCACCGCCACCTTGCCGTCAGACTCCTGCTCTGGCCGCAGGTGCAACTGCATGGCGTCGATCCGGGCCGTCTCCTGGCGCACCCATTCATCTTGCTCAGGCGGGAGCTGCACCAGCGCGTACCCGTGACGGGCAAAGTCCGCCAAGATTGCCGTGCCAAGAGCCTTGAAATGCTCATAATACGGCTCAGATGTGATGTTTAATGGCGTCGTGCGCGCGTACTCATACTCGTTGAGAGCTCGCTGTGTGTCCAGGTCCAAAAGCAAATGCGGCACTGGCCGCACAGCAGCCATACCGATATGCTTAAAATGGATGTACTATTTTTTAATGATCGGCAGGTAAAGCGCTCTGTTGGGCAGGTGGCACCTGAAAATGCTTGTTGAGTATCAGACGCAAACTGCGTGTTGAAAGTATGAGGGATGTATGACAAGGGGGACGGCTGTAACGATCAGCGAAAATCGTGCTGAGTGAAGTGGAGACCAACACCTTGGCGAGGACAACTGTCAGGAATGCCGTACATAGCGAAAGAAGTCTACGTTTACCCAACCCTATGAATGCCATGGCGAGAAACGGGTACGGGGGCGCCGATGCCATGGAGACCCGCCGCCTGGCAGTCATCACAGCAAGCCAGAAGCCGCGGGCCCTCCCTTCTGAACCGACCTCGCTGCGGCAAATAAATGCACCATCGGCCCCTCTTACCGTAACCCGACACAACCCGTGCGGTGAAGCCTTCGGCCCCTCATCGGCCAAGCAGCTCCACCCAGCGCCCCCATTTCTATACCTCTGGGTTCATCCATCTCCTCTCCCAGGAGCCCAGGGCCCAGGGCCGAAACTTAAAGCCGATCAGGCGTCCAACCCCCCGGTGGAGATTTCGTGCGCTGCCATGCTACTCTGCGTACCGTACTCACCGCCCTGCTTGAAGCGCGCCGGTGCTCTCTTGGCCGCTGGACTCCCTTCGCCCCACCCAGCCCTGCACGTGACACTTCCTTCCAGGCCGCGCTGGCTTCCATCACGCCGCGCAGGCGGGTAACGGCTTCCGGCTGCTAACACGCCTGAGAGATGATGACTCGCGTTAGGGCCCGCAGGGCTGTAACCCACTTCAAAACTTGCCCCAACCTGCCCAAATGACCTGCAGCTGCCCACATTTGCCTCCCCAACCTGTTCTATCCACCTACCACAGCAGGATTCCTACAGCAGGATGGGTGCGCAGTCCTTGGTAGGGGTTGATGAGATGAGCCCATTGGACCACCCGGTTACGGTTACAATTCCGACAGCAGCCCGACCCCTGGCGGTAACCCACCAGTTACTGACCCCATTCAAGGTCCTCCCCGTTTACTGGTTGGTTACTGGGGAGCGCCGGTAAACCCCCGGTCATGTGCATGTAACCGGCGGGGCCCCCGGCTGGGCAGGGGGGGGGGGGCAGTAACTGCACCAGAGTTATCGGGCTGCCCCCGGTTGGCCGTCCTCGTTTACTGCCACCTGATGCATGTGCGCAAGGCATACATGATACGACGTATGGCGGGAGCGATTGCACCCGGGTGGAGTCGAATCTCGAATCTCGAAGCCAATACAGCGACAGCGATTAAAGTTACCCCGTCCTGCAGGCCAACCGCCAGCACCACGGCTGTCGTCCTAACGCAGTCAACGAGTCCTAACCGGTCGACGCCGCCACAGTATGTCCACGGAAGCTCCTGTTGTCATAGGACTTAGAGGGCTAACCCGCGCCATCCCGAGGTGCAGAGCGGCGCAACCCTGACGTTGACTGTCGGCGCGATTCGAACTGCGTGTGACCCTTCGTTGTCGCGGAAGGAATCCTCAGTTGTGCTTTCTGCTGAGTTGCCATTGGTGTCCTCTGGGCTAATCCCGAATCGGTCAACATTCTCGGCGTCGTCGCGTGAACTAAGGGGCCCGGGGATTTACGTCCGCTGAATTATTTGCGATTACGTTTTAAGCCAATGGCATGCGAGTCGCATGAAGAAGAAGTCTGGTCGGGAAGGCTCGCTGGCTCCATCTGGCTCATCGGGCAGAAATTACCCTTAAGCCATGAAACTGATTGCAACAAAAACAGCAGGTTAGCCCTAGGAGGCTGGCTTGGAGGATGCAAAGCTGCCGTGGCTAGGCCTGGATGTGCCCGTGGTCTGTCCATGTGCCCCCTCATGTGGACTTCAGTGTCTCGGACTTGCGGACCAGGGCGGACGACCGAGTGACTTGAACGGCATTAATAAATAATATATCACAGATGCATGTAGTTTTGGTTGAATGATGAACAACTACAGTAAGGCTCCACTGTGCGCTGTCGTTTTTGAAACAGTTGGGGAATTGTACTGCATGGTCCGACGCGGTATCATAAGTGGTTGACTACGCCAGCAGCAACTGTAGTTATTGGCGTTTAGGCTTCTTTTGTCATGAAGTCCTGCAGCAATCCGTATGCAACTTGCCGCTGCTGAACACGTGAGCAGTGATACTATATTGAAAATGAACGGCGCACAGCCTTCACCTTCAGTACCATCTGCTACAAGCACGGCTGTACATATACCTACGCCCACTTCTCGAAAAAACATACTGCCGCCACTGGCGGAAGTGAAGGCATCGGAGAGCGAGCCGGCGAGCCCATCGTTATCGGAACACGAACCTGTAGCGCTTCAGTGCGCAATCGAGGCGGATCCGCTGAAACTCTCTTCTTCAAAAGAAAGGTCAGGATGTTTGCCAAGGAATGCTGCGTATCGTATGAGAGTGTCCAAAATTGGAACCGAATGTGTTCGTTGGTTCGACCGTGGCTAGCGTCGTATACATAAAGCGCCTTAGGGCACCAGGTCCTGCCAGTAGGTCTGCAAGTTGTCATCTCCTCGGCCCCAGATTACGTCACCGCTGGGGAACTCCTTTGTGGGCCCTCCCTCTCTCATCCTGTTTCATCGCTGCCCCCGTGCCAGCAGCCAAACACACCACGCGCTTCGTCCTTGTACCACCCCCACCCCACTCCAAACCACGCATCATTATTATTAAGGATGTTGCAGCGGACCCCGCGGGTCATCGGTAGAGAGGGTATCAAAAACCCACATCGCTAGAGAGGGCGAAGGCCGGTCGGCCGTCCTGGCTCAGTCGGTACCGCTGCACACACAGGGCTCAGAGTCCACCGCCCGCGATCATGCGCCGGACCTCGCCCCTCGCAAGACCCTTCCTAGCCCCTCACCCAACCCCCCACGCGCCCTTCCGCTCCCCTCTTGACGGCCCTAGCAGCGCCAGCAGTCTGAAGAACTTCCGTGGCATCGGCCAGGCGGTCGTACTCGGCCTCAAAGTCACCAACGGCTTCTCCACCCTCCGCGACCGGGGCGGCGTCACCGTGCTTCCGGGGGATCTCCGTACGGTCCGAAAGTTGGGCGAGGGGGCCTTCGCAGTGGTGGAGGAGGCCGTGTACACCCCCACCGCCACCGCCACACCGATACCCGCGCTAACGCCCCCGAGCCCCGGCCCCCCGCGGGCCCCGGCGGGGCCCCCCGCTGCTGTGGTGGCCGATCGGCGGGTGGCCGTCAAGCGCCTGAAGCCCCACGTGGTGGACCGCGAAGGGGACCTGCAGGCCTTCGTGAGCGAGGTGGCGCTGCTGCGGAAGCTGGCCAACAAGTGAGCGAGGAGGAGGAGCAGCCCCGGGGCAACCCGCGGGACCCTTGACCCGACACATACGTACTCTCTCTCTCTCCCCCTCTCTCTTTCTCTCCCCCTCTCTCTCTCTCTCTCTCTGGAGCTGTGTCTCGCGGCTCAGTTACATATGCACACTCTGTCGCACACATACACACAAACAGGCAACCCTGTTGTCTGCGACGTCCGTGTCCCTCCTCGGGGCTGAAGATCGTATGGATCCAGTACCGTGTGCACTGGACCCCAACCAGGTGCCGCCCCCCCGCGGACGGCCCCCTACACCTCCCTCCCCTCCCCCTGCTTCCCCCTGCCCACCGCGCAGGCGCATCGTGGAGTTCATCGGGGTGGGCAGCACGGACACCAGCAGCGAGGAGGCGAGGCGGCGGACCCTGTTCCTGGTGCAGGAGTTCATGGACGGGGGCAGCCTGAAGCGGGTGCTCAGCCGCCAGATGATCGACGTGACAAGGCAGCAGTACACGTACGCCGACGGCTTCAGATGGGCCCTGCAGATCGCGGAAGGTGGGCATTACTGCGCAGCCCACAACCGGGTCCTCGCTCGGGCAGCAGTTCAGCGCAGCCTGTATTACCGTAAGCTCCACCCACGCGTTGTAACCCCTCCCTCCCACTCCTCTCCCCCCTCCCCCCCTCCCACTCCTCCCACCCTCCCTTCTCTCCCGGCCCTCCCGCCAGGCCTGGAGTACCTCCACTCCGCTCGCCCCCTGGTGATCCACCGGGACCTCAAGCTGGAGAACATCCTGCTCAAGGGGACGGACCCGCACACCGCAGACGCCAAGATCTCCGACTTCGGTGAGGGACCCAGGGGGGGTGGGGGAACCTCAAGGGGAGGTGACACATGAATTCTACGCTGGTCCTTGGGAGGAGGAGGAGGAGGAGGAGGAGGAGGAGGAGGAAGAGGAGGAGGAGGAGGAGGAAATGGAGCCCCCCCTGCCCGGCCCGGCCGTCACGCCGCCATCGGGGGCCTAGGGCGCTCCCGCGCCTCTCCCTTACCAGTCGTTTATCTCACCGCCGACCCGCCGACCCGCGGGTCCGCCGCAGGTCTGGTGGCACTGATCCGCCCTCGCGAGCGGTCAATGACTGAGCACTCCATGGCCCGGTCAGCGGCGGGGACGCAGGAGAGGAGCGGGTTCAGCAGGTTCCTGAGCATGAAGAGGAGGTAGGGACGGGGAGGGGAGGGGACGGGAAGGGAAGGGTGGGCTGAGGGGGAGCGAGCTGCAGGGCTGACCGCAGGGGGCCGAAGGGCAGTGGATGCACTGTGGATGGCGGGGCGTTGGAGGCGGGTCTGAGCAGTGGGTGGGTGGACTCCTAGACCTGGTACTTGGCTGCAGGCATCCCGTGAGCCGGTCCTCCCTCCCTCCCTTCCACCCTCCGAACTCTCCCCACCTCGCTGCCCGGCCCCCTTCCCCCCGGCCACCGCCCGGTCCAGGGCCCAGACCATCCACGAGGTGTGGGACCACGCCGTCCGCACCACCATCTCGGGCCTGCGGAAGGGCGTGTCGGTCCCCCCGCAGCAGCTGTCGGGCCGCACCGGGAGCTACATGTACATGTGAGGGCGGGGCGGTGGGGGAGCTGGAGGGAAGGGGGAGGGGCATACGTGTAATGCTCACTGTCTGTGCAATAGCTCCAATGCCGTATCGTGACCCATCCCGCGGATCTCCCTGCCCTCATCCTCCGCACGCACACATAGGGCCCCCGAGATGTACCGGCAGGAGCAGTACAATGAGAAGGTTGACGTGTTCAGCTTCGGAGTCATCGTGTTCGAGGTGGGGGGTGGGTTTGCTGGGTTAGGGGTGGGGTTGGGCGGGGGAGTTGGTGAGGATGGGGACAGGGAAGGAAGGGCGACGTGGGGGGCAGGAGCAGCCACCCGCACGTGGATGTGGGGATGGGGGGATGGGGGGAGGACCCGTCATCGAGGGACCGGGGAGGCGCTGGGCAGCGAGGTCAGGTTACCGTTTGTGCCGGCGGGGGGCTTCCAGGGCGCGGGGGAGGGGGGTAATGCAGGGCGTCGTCCACCGTTCCACGTGCCAGCAGCATTAGCGGGTGGAAGGGACCGCGTGGTGTAGACTGCCTCATAAGAAATGGGCCACTGGCCCCCTATAGGTAATTGCGCTCAGCATTGTGCCAGTGATGTGAAGCCTCCTCCCACATGTGCAAAGGAGGGCATCCCTTTCCCTGTTGCGGCCAACCCCATCACCGCCGCCCCCCATTCACATGTCTGCTCCTCCCACTGCCCCTTCCTCCCACCCGCAGATCCTGAACCGCTACCAAATGGTGAGTTGGCACCCAACACCTAGCCATCTCCGGTAGACGTGCTTTGATTGGACTTGCCTCATGGAGGACGTGGACGCAAGGAAGCGGGTCCGGGTCCGGGGAGGCGGAGAGGCGCCGCGGGGGAGGACGCAAGGGTTTCAGGCCCAGGCCCAGGCACCCGGGACCCGGCCAGTCGCGCACCCTCGTGTGGGGCCGTTGACAGATGGCGGCGCCCGAAGACCTCATATACCAGCTGGCGGGCTGGCTAGGTCATGTCAGGTCAGGTCAGGTCAGGTCCAGCCCCTGCGCTACCTGGTGCCGCCTTGAATCCTTCCCGACCCAGCCCCCACGTGACCCGTGCGATGACGCAGCTGGACCCACCCGCCCGCAGGCCATCGCGGGGACCCGTCCGTGGCCGCACCCTCACTCCTTCCCCTCCCCTCCCCTCCCCGCATACGGTCCATCAAGACAGCCAGACCGCACCCTTCGCCCCCTGCTCCTCCAGCGTTTGCCCTGGTGGTCGTCGCTGTTTGCATCACGGCAGTCCACCCATTCGCCCCCATCCCCAGTGCCCCACCGATGTCTCGCCCGCCCGCCCGCCGCCCTCTTCCCCCCCCCCCCCATCCACCAAACCGTCGCACCCCCTGCTGCCCGCTCGCAGGTGTGCGCGGTGAGCGTCGCGGGCACGGAGGAGGAGATCGAGAACTACGCGGCCAAGGTGGCGGACGGGTACCGCCCGCCGCTGCCCGACACCTGGCCCCCGGGGGTGCGCGAGCTCATCGCCAACTGCTGGGACCAGGACCCGGTGAGGGCTGCGGAGGACAGCGCAGCGCCCGGGGGTCAGGACGGGGCCCGGGGGTCAGGACGGGGCCCGGGGGTCAGGACGGGGCCCGGGTAGAGGGGAGAGACGACCCGGGGCGGGCAAGGACGCGCGGGTCATCGCACCGGCGGCCGCCACCCGCCCCCAACCCGACAGACGGGTGCGGCGGAAGCGGTTGCTTGCCCCCCCTTCTCATCCCCCCCCCTGGGTAGCTGGGTACTTGTGATGGCGAGATGGGGTCAAGGATTGCCGGGCCCGGGCTCCCGGTCCCGTTCCCAAGTCCGACGACGCTTTCACCGTTCGTCCGTCCTCCCGGGGGCCATTAACATGAGTGTGTGTGCGTGCGTGTATGTGCGTGTATGTGTGTACCCCCCGCCCCGCAAGGCCGCCCGCCCGTCCATGAGCTGGGTGCGGGAGCGGCTGGCGCAGCTGCAGGCGGAGGGGGCGGCCGAGGAGATGCAGCGGAGCCTCCGAACGCCGTACGGCTGCGCGTGTGCCATCATGTGAGGCCAGCGACGGCCGGCGGAGAGGACGCGGGGGCGGGGGCGGGGACACGGGTTAAGGCAGTACAGCTGTCGCGGTACAACGTCATGATTGCCGTAGTACCGTAGTAACCGTATCAGCGGGCTCCGGAACCCTCGACCGTACCCCGAGAAGCGACATTTGTTAGAGCGCTCAGCAGGAAGAAGAGACGAGCCGGACTGCCGGAGACAGCATTGGTGGCGGCGGTGCGGTTTATGGCTTGATTTGAAATCGTTCAGACGACATTCATCGTGGTGACGGCAGGCGCGACGGCGCCGACACCGCGCCAGTCGTGTGACGCGCCCCTCCTCTGTGGGGTGGGGCCCCCTCCCGGCTGCTCGGCAGGGGCACGGGGGCGGGGGCCGGGGAGAGGCCTGCGGGCTCTGCGGCCCTCACACGCGGCGGACTGTGCGAGTGTACCCAGTCGGGGGCGGGTCGGGTCGGGGCACAGGGTGGCACCGACGGCTTATGAATTCATGAGTGTGCGAGCGTACCCATACCCATACCCATACCGTTACAGTTGCAGTTGCAGTTGCAGTCACAGTTGACATTGTTGAGCACATGTGGTTTGTTTGTCCGGGTGACCCCAACCGCTTGCTGGGGGGGGGGGGTGTAGCAGCAGGTGAGCTGCGGGGGATGGGGCGTGGCCGGTCCAGTCGCCGCATGCGCTGGGGGGGGGCCGGAGGGCGGTCTCCGGGCCTCGATCGCTGCGGCGCTGCGGAGGGGAAGAGAGAGAGGGGCAATACGCCGCCCTGGAAATGGTCCAGGCCGCCCTGGAAAGGGAGCGGCGCTGTATCCGAGGAGGGAAGGGGAGGGGAGGGGAGGGGAGGGAGGGGCCCCTCTGCGGATGCATGGCGGACAGGGTGGCCGCGCCAACTGGCGTCTCCAGAGCTGCGTACGGCGGGACTGTGTGTGTGTACATCGTACATCGGGAGGCCTGCTGTCGTGTCACCCTTCGTGGGTCGAGTCGAGGTGCGCTGCTTGGCAGCAGTATCGCTAAGTGATCATCTTTGGGTGTGGAGATGGCGAATACTTTATATTCCGTTATGCGTGGTGCGGTTGATGTTCGTGCAGGTAGTTGTCGCGTTGGGTTGATACTTTTTATTCGGGCTACCGGTTTTCCAGCTTAGGCCGGCAGCGGCTCCTTCCTGCGTCTGTGAATTGAGACGACTGGGATTCGTTGTACATCAGTGCCGTACATTAGTCCTGGTGCAGCGGCACTGTCCGGCGGCGTCTCTCTGCCCCCTCCGCCCCCCTCCTGCTGGCCTCCTCCCGCCAGCTGTCCAACGACTGCTGGTGACCCGCGGGAGGATGGGCGGGTCGTGCTCGGCAGCCCAGAGTCGCGTTTATATGACGATATTCGTACGACGTGAAGTCCTCGTTGAGTCGGACTTGGAACATGTGGTGGTGTGGTGGCGGTGTGGGGCTGATGCTTGTCGCTCCCTTGGGTGGAGGGAGGGCTTGTCGGCGGGCGACTGGCAGGTAGAGCGGTGCGACCAACTGAAATCAGCGAGTTGGCTCAGCTTGGCAGCAGCGGGCATGGGGCTGTGCGAGCGCTGTCCAGATAGTGCGTTGGATGAATGGTTTCGATGACTCGAGTTCGCGTCGCAAAGTGTCGTAAAGGCAAAATTGTTGCTGTACTGCGCGTTCTGGTTGGTACGTATGGACGAAATCCTGGACGTTGGAGATGGTCCTGTGACATATACGTCGAGCGGGGCGCAACACGCGGGCTGCTCTCCGCCGTCGAATCGTCCGTCTCTCCGTATATTATCTATAATCGTACGGACTCGTACGAACTGCCTCATGGCAGGACACCAAGACCAGCACGGGGTAGATAGGCCCGGCGGCCGTGGAGAGGCCGGCCCAGCTCGCGGTGCTGTCTGTCTGTCTGTCTGTCTGTCTGTCCTGCGCGTGTCGGTTACCAAGGGTTGCGGGAGGCAGTGAGGAAGGGAGGGAGGGCGGCAGGAGAAGAGATGGGTCGATATCGCTGCGGGCGGTAGGGGGAATATTGATCAAATCGAAACATCGCTCGATATAGGGGTGCCTTGCCGATGTCACCTCTTCTCCTGCTGCCCTGACTGCACCGGTCGGGTACTGGTACCTCATGCGTGGGATATACATGGGCCCCCCAGCAGCGACGGCGGCTCCATCGGGGAAGGAGGGAGGGATGGCCCCACACCGACCACGCGCGCCCCTCGCAGCAGGGGCAGTGGGGCCCGTTGGGACCATCACCGGGGGCGGGGGGGGGGGCTGCGGCCGGCCTTGCCTAGTGCTCGTCTGTCGGCTTCGCGTTCTTTGATTCACACAGCACAATGTTTTGCTTATCACATCGTTGTTCGTTGACGGCTCATTTGTTGACGTTTTCTTCATCTCGGTCTCTCGTGGCAATCCGCCGGAACGAAGCCGAACTGGTGTGTGTGCCGTACAGATGGGCCCCGGAGGCGGTAGTTATTGGCGTACTCGCGGTTATACATGGCCAATCAATAAGATGTCGATCTTCCAAAATAAGGATAAGGCGATTGATGTTGGATCGTGGCGACTGCGAGCTAGAGCTGGCAAGGCACTGCACAGCTTGCGGTCGGTGAGCGGCGCCCAACGGTGTGTGTGTGTGTGTGTGTGTGTGTGTGTGTGTGTGTGTGTGTGTGTGTGTGTGTGTGTGTGTGTGTGTGTGTGTGTGTGTGTTGCTCTGCTGCCGCCGCCACTGCCGCTGCTACAGCTCGGTTGTGTGTGTGTGTCCTTTCCGGGATATGCTTGTCGTTGCTGTACATAGCTCCAAGTCATTTGCTTCTACCAACTTACTGTCGTACTGCTGTACTGCGAAACATACGCGTGTCAGATGGACTGGAGCACCTTGCTGTGTTGGAGGTGGATGCGTTCTTGTGCCAGGTCGGGTCTTCGATGGCGCGGTGTGCCACCATGGATGTGCATGCACGGGCGTGGGAATTCGGCCGGTCTTTGCTGTTTGAACAGAGAACGGCGTTGGTCGGTTGGGCTTTTGGATGGCTCTATGCGCTCGATGGTCGCATGGTATGTGTCGATGTGTGGGGGTTATTACATTTGGGTAGCCGGCAGGGGCGCATGTGGGTAGTCTCGGACGTTGTCTCCACCGTATCCCTCACTCACTGCCTCTGCCTGCGCGATCATTGCATGTTGCAGATGAGGGCAGGTCGTGTATCGCTATACTGCAGCCATTGCTGTACACCGACGGCTGCACTTCGGGCAGTCTGTTCTCTGCCGGCCTGTAAAGCGCTGTTTGTCGGTGTCGGCTTGGGGCGACTTCAGCATTGATGTTGGGATTCTACTTTCCATGTCTGCCAAATGGGCCGCCACGAGGACCAATACGGTGTACGACAACAGAGCAAGCAAGGGTGGCCTAAATAAATTCGTGGCCTGAATCGCTGCATCACTGACCGCCACTGCAGCTCCCCTCCAAGACAGTCGGCGGGTGCCCCGCCTGCCGCCCAAAGCTGTGCCGCCCCGCCGACGACCTGGCTTCACCCGCACGCATACACACACAGCTGCAATCACGGGACCTCACCCCGGATGGGCCGGGGGCCATGCCGGACATGCTCCCATACACATGCCGTTCTGCGGGCGTCTGCTCCTCAGGCTGGCTCGGCCCTCTTTCGATCGCAGTTTTCATGAAGTCATGACATGCCAGTGTTTGTTACAGGAACACGATAACGCAACGACCGGATGCCATTCCTCCGTGCCACAGCGACCCTCTAGTTTGGCATCACATGCCGGGCGATACCCACGACAGAGTTTCTCTCCTCTTCTGAGATTACAGAAAGCCGCATCAAGGTTCCCCGTTAATAGGCACAGGATTACATGTACGGTATTCTCCAACCGCATCCAAAAGGGCCGAGCCCAACCCGCCCCCTCGCTCGCCCGCCCTGCAAAACATCGGCACCGCCCTTCGACTCTCGAGCTTGAGCAGCTGCATCTCCACCATTCGGCACACACCGCACAGACCAACATTCCCTTCCTTCCCCCAACGACAGAGTGCGGCAGCATGCCGGACCGAAGGATGTCGCCCGCCCACGATGCCACGACGCGTGTTCATAGAAGAAATACGAGAGCTCACACCAACGCAGCCTGGCTACCCTTACATGCGATACGTCTCTAGGGGCCTTCCGGCCAAGCCCCGCGCAGAGGTTATGCCTCATGCGGTTCGCTTGGGCGCTCATCAGCACCTGCCACACGCCCCACCCTGATGCTGCGTCACCGGTGCGGATCACAACTAGCAGACGAAACAGCCGCACTCATTAACAGTCTTCCCGAAGAATCCGGAATACGTGGGCTGTCATCAAACCCAATCATGTCGCGTTTCCTGTAATGAATGTGCCCATGCCGCCCCATGCCGCGTTGACACAGTCCACCGCCGCCGCCATCACGACCCGCTGCAGCTTCCATGTTCCATCTGGCACCTTACCATGAGCACAAACATGACAACCTCTGCGACTCTACCGCCCATGGATCTCCCTCGACGCGGTGCCAGTCGCGCTCTCGTTATCGGCGGCCGCCTCCTGCGCCACCTGCCGCAGCTCCTGGCCGCTCTCCACCAGCCCCCAGCTCGCCACCAGCAGATCCACCACCGCCTGCACCGCCGCCGTCACCTCCTCCATCAGCGGGGCGAGGTGGGGGTGCAGGAGGTCCAGGCGCCCCAGCCGCCCGGCCGCCAGTCCCACCTCCAGCCAGTCAGCCGCGATGGCGGAGGTGGCGGCGACCGCGCGGAGCAGCAGCGGGGTGGAGCCGGAGGAGGCAGGTGCATGAGACGTGTACGGCACTGCAAGCAGCAGGGCGGTGAGGGCACTGGCCAGCTCGGCCTCAGTCACCAGGCCGAGAGCCGAGCCGTTGAGGTGCGCCGCGGAGCACAGCAGCGTCCACAGCCGCACCGCAAAGCTGGCGCCATGGGCCACCAGGGCTGCTGCACGCAGGCCCCTGCGCAGAGCCAGCCGCTGCGAGGGCGGGGCGCCCGGGCCAGCCAGCGCGTCACCCAGCGCCGCGGTTGCCTGCTTCAGAAGCTTCATCTGGGGGAGAGCAAGGAGGCAAGTCAGCCTGGAGGGGACCTGTCGTATGCACCAAAAACACGTGAGGGAAGCAAGCGGGAGGGGACCGACATGTCCCGAAGGAAGACATCGCGGCGGTAAGGAGTGGCCCCGCCCCGCCCCGCCCCGCCCCGCCCCGCCCCGCCCTGTCGTCCTGGTCGCCAGCACATCTGTCTTGTGCATGTCCGCACCGCACCTGGGACTCGCTGAGCAGCACATCCTGACATGCGTGCAGCGAGACCACCACCTGCCGCATGGAGTCGGACAGCCAGGCTACCCGGCTGCCGACAGACGCATCGTCGGCCGCGACCTGTTGCCTGGATGGCATGCTGGGCGCGTTTGGTGTAGGTTCGTGCCTATGCGACTGAGGCCGGATGCGGCCGGCGCGTGCTGGCGTCTTCCGCTTCCGGGCTGCAGCGCGCCGGAGTGGCCGGGCGCAGCTCGCCTTCGGCATCGCCATCACTGACGAGCTGCGCCCAGGTGCGTTTGGAATAAATGCGGTGACTTAGCGCTTGCGTTCACTCAAGACGTTGACGTCGGCAGCCCGAAGGCAGTCCTTGATGCAGCACCCAAATGGTCGGACGGGCCTTCTTGGAGCAGCAGACTTTATTCCTTAAAAATGTGCTTGGCAGCTATTGCTTACTTTTGCGCAATGTTCAATGGCTTCAATGTTGGAGAAGTAAGGTACGTATGGTACGGCCTACAGCATGCGGTGCCTGTCATGCACATAGCACAGCGTGCGCAGCACAGCTCACGACGGTCTGGATTCGTACATTTACCTGATTTGCGTCACTATATAAAGAATTGAAGTTCCTTTTTATTGCTCAAACCGTCATCAGTATTACATTATTTAGGCTAAGGTCGCAATCTCGAATTCCAAAACTCGGGGTCGCGGAGGCGTCTTAACGTCCAGGAAGTCCATAATTTCAAGGAATCAAGTCTGCTGCTCCAAGAAGGCCCGTCCGACCATTTGGGTGCTGCATCAAGGACTGCCTTCGGGCTGCCGACGTCAACGTCTTGAGTGAACGCAAGCGCTAAGTCACCGCATTTATTCCAAACGCACCTGGGCGCAGCTCGTCAGTGATGGCGATGCCGAAGGCGAGCTGCGCCCGGCCACTCCGGCGCGCTGCAGCCCGGAAGCGGAAGACGCCAGCACGCGCCGGCCGCATCCGGCCTCAGTCGCATAGGCACGAACCTACACCAAACGCGCCCAGCATGCCATCCAGGCAACAGGTCGCGGCCGACGATGCGTCTGTCGGCAGCCGGGTAGCCTGGCTGTCCGACTCCATGCGGCAGGTGGTGGTCTCGCTGCACGCATGTCAGGATGTGCTGCTCAGCGAGTCCCAGGTGCGGTGCGGACATGCACAAGACAGATGTGCTGGCGACCAGGACGACAGGGCGGGGCGGGGCGGGGCGGGGCGGGGCCACTCCTTACCGCCGCGATGTCTTCCTTCGGGACATGTCGGTCCCCTCCCGCTTGCTTCCCTCACGTGTTTTTGGTGCATACGACAGGTCCCCTCCAGGCTGACTTGCCTCCTTGCTCTCCCCCAGATGAAGCTTCTGAAGCAGGCAACCGCGGCGCTGGGTGACGCGCTGGCTGGCCCGGGCGCCCCGCCCTCGCAGCGGCTGGCTCTGCGCAGGGGCCTGCGTGCAGCAGCCCTGGTGGCCCATGGCGCCAGCTTTGCGGTGCGGCTGTGGACGCTGCTGTGCTCCGCGGCGCACCTCAACGGCTCGGCTCTCGGCCTGGTGACTGAGGCCGAGCTGGCCAGTGCCCTCACCGCCCTGCTGCTTGCAGTGCCGTACACGTCTCATGCACCTGCCTCCTCCGGCTCCACCCCGCTGCTGCTCCGCGCGGTCGCCGCCACCTCCGCCATCGCGGCTGACTGGCTGGAGGTGGGACTGGCGGCCGGGCGGCTGGGGCGCCTGGACCTCCTGCACCCCCACCTCGCCCCGCTGATGGAGGAGGTGACGGCGGCGGTGCAGGCGGTGGTGGATCTGCTGGTGGCGAGCTGGGGGCTGGTGGAGAGCGGCCAGGAG
The DNA here is from genome assembly GCA_003117195.1 of Eudorina sp. 2006-703-Eu-15. Taxonomy (NCBI): domain Eukaryota; kingdom Viridiplantae; phylum Chlorophyta; class Chlorophyceae; order Chlamydomonadales; family Volvocaceae; genus Eudorina; species Eudorina sp. 2006-703-Eu-15. The sequence goes on from BDSI01000042.1 coordinate 862,579, forward strand.
CTGCGGCAGGTGGCGCAGGAGGCGGCCGCCGATAACGAGAGCGCGACTGGCACCGCGTCGAGGGAGATCCATGGGCGGTAGAGTCGCAGAGGTTGTCATGTTTGTGCTCATGGTAAGGTGCCAGATGGAACATGGAAGCTGCAGCGGGTCGTGATGGCGGCGGCGGTGGACTGTGTCAACGCGGCATTGGGCGGCATGGGCACATTCATTACAGGAAACGCGACATGATTGGGTTTGATGACAGCCCACGTATTCCGGATTCTTCGGGAAGACTGTTAATGAGTGCGGCTGTTTCGTCTGCTAGTTGTGATCCGCACCGGTGACGCAGCATCAGGGTGGGGCGTGTGGCAGGTGCTGATGAGCGCCCAAGCGAACCGCATGAGGCATAACCTCTGCTGGGGGCTTGGCCGGAAGGCCCCTAGAGACGTATCGCATGTAAGGGTAGCCAGGCTGCGTTGGTGTGAGCTCTCGTATTTCTTCTATGAACACGCGTCGTGGCATCGTGGGCGGGCGACTGGTGCGGAAAATGTAGTTGGCTGCAGTCACATCCTTCGGTCCGGCATGCTGCCGCACTCTGTCGTTGGGGGAAGGAAGGGAATGTTGGTCTGTGCGGTGTGTGCCGAATGGTGGAGATGCAGCTGCTCAAGCTCGAGAGTCGAAGGGCGGTGCCGATGTTTTGCAGGGCGGGCGAGCGAGGGGGCGGGTTGGGCTCGGCCCTTTTGGATGCGGTTGGAGAATACCGTACATGTAATCCTGTGCCTATTAACGGGGAACCTTGATGCGGCTTTCTGTAATCTCAGAAGAGGAGAGAAACTCTGTCGTGGGTATCGCCCGGCATGTGATGCCAAACTAGAGGGTCGCTGTGGCGCGGAGGAATGGCATCCGGTCGTGTAACAAACACTGGCATGTCATGACTTAATGAGTGCTGGGAGCGGAAGAGGGGCGAGCCAGCCTGAGAAGCAGACGCCCGCAGAACAGCATATGTATGGGTGTGCGCCAACAGCCAGGCAGGGCTCGGCTGAAATGGTTGCTGGCCTTGCGCCCTGACCCTGCAAACGCGGCCGCACTCCCTGCCGTTGTCTGTCCCTGAGCGGTTCGCGGCCGGGTGCGCACCACAGCTCCCCTTCTGGTCTAAATGCCTGTCAGCAGGAAGCTGATCAGGGCCTGCAGGACTGCGCGTCTGGCAAACTGATGGTTGGTGGACATGTAGGCCGGGCCCATGGCAATGCCGTGGAGGCCCGTGTGTGACGTCCATTGGCAGCACTAGGACTCTGGTAGGACTCAGTCACAAGGCAGGCGCCAGCCCGACTAGCATACCCGTTTTTGCAGTGTTTGCCGAGGAGGCTGCGGCGGCTGTCACCGATGACCCGCGGGGCCCACTGTAACATCAATAATGATAGTGCCCGCAGACATGAAGCCGCACGACGCCGTCACGCAGCCGCAACCCTTGCTCCTCATCAGCCCATGACCAGCTCGTGGTCCCACATCAGGCAGGTGGCAGCTGCCCGCCCCGCGACCCCTGGCCTGGCCTGGCCTGGCCTGGCCTAGCTCACCAGACAGTTCGGACACCTGAACCGAGCGCCTGCCTGTCAGAGCCCAGCCCAAAACCGTCCTGGTCGTCGTCACCGATGACCCGAACCTTATCAAGCTACCTGCGTCGAGCTGCGCACAATCGATCCAGACTATCTATCACCAAATCCACCAAAACAACAACCGCTAGGTCGCTCGTCCATGTACGGACTGCGTCCCGACAAGAGGTCACGCAAGCGCGTAGCCTCTCTCTCCTCTTCACTCTTTCGAACGCTTTCGAAAACCCGCACCACGCCGCACCACGCCGCACCACGCCACTGGTTCTCCCGCCTAGGCGATCAACGGCCCCCCCGCCGCATCCAACGGGTCCTCAAGAGCGTCCCGCTGCTTCGCCGCCGCGGCCGCCCGCTCCGCTGCCTTGGCCTCCGACAGCGGCAGCAGCAGCTTCAGCCGGTACGCGTCCACTCCGTTCAGGTAGTACCTGCGAGCCCACAACCGCCAACTGCCAACTGAACTTTGGCGGGGCCGAGTGCAGCGTGAAGGCAAGCCAGCGCCAACCCCCACCCGAACAGTACCGAGACATGCCGACGCGCTGCTGTGCGCGCCCGAAGCTGGACGGCCGTGTATGTGTCCCTGAACGCTTGCTGCGGAACCCTGGACTCCAAAATGTATTGGGCTGGCTGCCGTACTCCCTGGCCCGCTCATCTCGAGAAAATCTGTCTCTTCGCGGTCCCTCACCCACCCCGTGCGTATCAGCACATGGCTTACACTGCAACACTACTCTAGCCCTGATGGCTCCTGGGCAGGCGCCACCCGCCGTCCCTCCATCCACCGCACCAACCCCCAACCCCCTCCATCACCACCAGGCGGGCACCCGCGTCACTTCAGTAATGTTATTACAGAATGTACGCTGGCTCGCTGGGTTTGACCGAATTTGTCCGGAGTTCGTTTCTTCCGATCCACCAACACCACCAACGCCCTGAGCGCCCAGCCCGCCGCGCGTTGCCCTCCCCTCCCCCTCCCCGCCCCAGCCCGCCCACCCACCTGTGCAGTCGCTTGTCCCTCACGAAGCCCAGCCCCTGGTACAGCCGGAGCGCCCCCGTGTTGACCACCTCCGCCTCCAGCACCACCTCCTCGCAACCCCCGCGGATCATCTGCTCGATGGCTCGCTTCACCAGCTCGGAGCCTGGGGGAGCCGGCAGAGGGAGGCCCGGGCAAACCAGGGTTACACCGTACACGTCGGCAGCACACACATGGGGGAGGGGGTACGGGAGGGAATGGAGGAGGGCCCCCGGGGAGCTTCCAGGGGGCCCACCGCCCGCGCGAAGGGATGGGGGTTAACCAGGGGGACAGCGTGGACAGCCAGGACGGGGAAGGGCGCTAGGGGGAGAACCTCAGGCAGGTCGAGATGTCGCCCGAGATGCGGGGGAAGGAAGAGGGCAGGGGGAGGGGACTGTGCAAGGTGGCCCAGGTCAGAGCAGCGGGGGGCCGCAGAGAGTGGACTACCCGACAGCAGGGTGCCGTACAGCGGGGCCGCTGCCACGAATGAGCGGTTATGGTACAATGGACTGGCCAGCTGAGGCGGCACCCACAGCCGTCTGTGGTTACGCGAACCAACCATTGCCCCAACAGCCGATGCGCCATAGGTCGGGATCGGGTCGAAATCCAGGAGTTTTTGCCCCCACCTGCCCCCACGACGCACTGCTGAATTCCCCAATGTGTCACCACCATCCCGCGGAGCAGTCCAGTCAGGTTGAGGGCTCACCGACTCGTTTCCCGCGGTACGCCTTGTCGACGACGAGCATCGCCACATAGCCACGCATGCGCTCCCGATGCAGGTCCATTTTGCACACTACCGTCCCGAACGGCTTGTCGCCGTCATACGATATATAACATAGATGAGGCCACGTGTGCAAGAAGTAGCGATAGGTGAAGATCGAGTACGGTTCGCTCAGCTCCTTGTCCACCAGGTCCATGACAATCGGCAGATCATTCTCGTCCTTGTACTGTAAATTTGCAGATAATAAAAATTGTTGTTAGCTGTATGTGTAGGAATGCTGTTCAAGTGCAGCGCAATTTCCAAATAAATGCACCACTCGCCGCCGTCGGTTCCCAACAGAGATCATGTATACTTGCGCTCCAAACGGCAAAGCGCAATCAAAGGTAACCTGACCTGAACATAGCGAATACTGCTTCCTGACGCCTCAGCGCTGCTTTGTACCCGGTCCGTCGGGCCGCTCGACGACGATTCGGCCATCATCATTTAGATGACTTATGAATATAAATATTGAATTCCGCGGCCTCTGGGGGATCTTTTGGTTTGGGTGTCACTCTCGGTTGGGCACTCCGAAACCGGCGCGGTATGACACATCGACGTGATTGAAGCCTTACCTGCAATTATCATTGCCAATCTTTCTTTAGAAGATAAACATATGACGAATTACACGTGCAATCTTCAAATTATTCATTTTGCTTACACATTCTACATGTACCGATTCGCAACGGTTAGTGCGCGACCCGGGACTCAACAGCTGATTTCAACAGGAGTTTTTAGCTGCTGTTACTGATTACATTCTGTTATTCCAAAGCGCAACAGCTTGAACCACATTATCTCGCCTCGGACGTCTCGGCTGGCGCCAGCGAAACCGGGCGAACCAGACTAGGCGCGCATCGACTCGGCAGCTTCTCCAAACCACTCAGCAACCTTCACTGGTTAGACGAAGTGACGTAATGTACCACCGCCGGGTCAATCTCGCAGCCGGAGGCTCCGCCGAAGCCGTCGGACCGGTGGGTCGGGCTCAGAACGATGAACTCATCACGCGGGACACCGTTCCTCCTTCCCCCTCGTGGCGACGAGGTATTCCCAGATTCCAAGCGGCTTGAAATCATCTTGTCTGCTGGACCCCGAAAATGAGATCAACGTGCAAGTGCGCGCACAGCGCACGGCGCAATGCCGCTCCATTTGCAATTCCGCCCCACTTGCCAAGCGAATTACTTGAAACTATTTAACATTATCCCCAATGTAACGCGGTCCGTGTCCTCGTCCTCGGCGTCGTGCTTGCCCCTCACTGCAGGGTGCTCGGCGTACGCTGCGGCAGCGAGGCGCCCGAATGCTCGCCGCCTCGCTGCCCGTCCTCTTCGCTCTGGCCTCATTCGGTGCGGCTGTCCCACGCAGCTGGCAGCAGCGGCGGGTCCGGAAGAGCCGATCGTTCATCCGGACGTGAACGTGACCACGTGTGGACCGAAAATGACATGATGTCATGGACGGCGTCTAAAGGCGCCTCGTGCTGTGCATTGTGTTGGCAAGACGCCGAGCGCGCGCGCCTCCCGAAGCCGCAGGGCCGCCCGTCACATGTCGATATGCGGCCAGGCGATGTTTAAATGGCTCTCCACCCTCACTGGGGGACATGCCGCATTGAGAAGCCGTTCCATACCAGATGCGACCCACACCTTCTAGGCCTCGGATTGGCCCTCTGATGGGGAGAAAACGTAGCGGTCCCTAGATTTTTCCCATGTGCCCAGCTCCCTGCCCGGCCTCGAACCCATCTCAACCCCGGGCCCCGCCGTATCGCCGCAGGGCCCTCGGACCTGCTCACCAGCTTGCCCCACAAGCAGGGCCTCCCCGCCGCCACCTCCCCGGTGAGCCCGCGCTGCCTGCGGCCCCTTCCTGGGTGTCCGTCCTTGGGGCCGTGCTGCCAGCAGCGCCGTCGGATGGCGGAAATGGCGCCCATCGCGGATGACGCCCACACCATCGGGCCCTCCTAAACCCCATCCCCACCCCTTTTGACACCCGCCCCTCCCGGTCCTGACCCCCGGCTCTTGACCAGGAAGAAGCGCTCCGAAACCTCATGAAGCTCGATCGCAGCACGGCGGCGTTCAACAATCGTCCGCCTGAATCCTGGACAAGATTGCCGTACGGGGATATGAGCATCGCCGCGCCGCCGCCCGGACCCGCAGCGCCGCCGCACCTGGCCGCCCCGTACCCCGCCCCCCGCCCCCGCCCCGCCGGCGCATCGCCGGAGCAGCAGCCAGCGTCCGGCCGCGCTGCCCCGGGCGATACCCCCGGGGTGGGCACGGCTGAGGACACGCGCCCCGCCGCCGTCGGGGAGGAGCCCTTGGCAGCACCCGGCGGCGGTGAGGGCGGCGGCGGCGGCACCACCCGGCGCAGGCGGCAGCGGCAGCGGCAGCAGGAGCAGCCCCTGCATCCGGCCCCGGGTGCCGCTCCCGGGCTGGTGCCGGCGGCCGAGCCGGTGGCCCCCACCGACCTGGCCGCCTGCAGCATAACCGCCCTGGTGGAGCCCGTGATGCAGGTTGAGTTGGTTGTCACGGGGACCGGTGGTTGGGAGTTGTTAGTTGGTGGCAGTTGGTTGGTGCAACCCAACGCAGAGCGGGTGGTTGAGCGGGTGGTTGGTAATATGATCAAAGCGTTGGCGGGTAATGATAACGGCCAACGACTGTCGGTAATTCATAACATGTTGAAACGGCTCGAGCGTTCAACCCCCCTCTTGACCTGGTCAGGTGCTCAGCGCCCACACGCGGGCGGCGGAGCGGGACCTGAGCCGGAATGCGGAGTCTCGGGCGCGGCTCGAGGACGCCGTACAGACTGTACGGCAGCAGCTAACGGAGATGAGGTGAATCAACGATGCAGTTGTCACGTGAGGCGCGGGGGCCTGTTGGCCGCAGCTCACCCACGGGTACCTTGTCTTCATGTGCGCCTGCTGCCTTTTGCATTTTCACCTTCCGTACATATGTACGGAACGGTACCGCTTGCCACCCTGTCCTGCTCTGGCGAATGCAGTTACGCGCGCTGCATACCGCGTGCTGGTGGTCCCCCTTGCTCAGGATCCAGGTTGCGGGTTCAGCAGTCCACCTCGGACCCCCGCGTTCGGTCGCCGCAGTGCACCACATCGGCGCCACCGGCACCGGCACTCCCCTGTCCCCTCCCCAGGGGGTCGGGGGCAACCCTAGCGCCCACCAAACGTTCTGCCAACCCGCACCCGCACCCGCACCCGCACCCGCACCCGCACCCGCACCCGCACCCGCACCCGCACCCGCACCCGCACCCGCACCCGCACCCGCACCGCACCCGCACCGCACCCGCACCCGCACCCGCACCCGCACCCGCACCCGCACCCGCACCCGCACCCGCACCCGCACCCGCACCCGCACCCGCACCCGCACCCGCACCCGCACCGCACCCGCACCCGCACCCGCACCCGCACCCGCACCCGCACCCGCACCCGCACCCGCACCCGCACCCGCACCCGCACCGCACCCGCACCCGCACCCGCACCCGCACCCGCACCCGCACCCGCACCCGCACCCGCACCCGCACCCGCACCCGCACCCGCACCCGCACCCGCACCCGCACCCCCCCCCCCCCCCCCCCCCCCCCCCCCCCCCCCCCCCCCCCCCCCCGCACCCGCACCCGCACCCGCACCCGCACCCGCACCCGCACCGCACCCGCACCCGCACCCGCACCCGCACCCCCCCGCACCCGCACCCGCACCCGCACCCGCACCCGCACCCGCACCCGCACCCGCACCCGCACCCGCACCGGCGCCCTCAGGCAACAGCTGCACGACCTGGAGCAGGAGCGCCTGGCTGCAGCGGGTCGCGGCGAGTACGGCGTCGCCTCGGCGCTGCGGTCGCTTGCGGACGAGCTTGCCGTACAGATTGCCGCCCGGGAGCAGAGCAGCCGCCAGACGCAGGACCAGATTGACGCGTTGGCTGAGCTGGAGACCGCTGTACGGCAGAAGCAGGTACCGCCGTCAGTGCGGGGCAATGATGTACGGCGGCGCAGTGGCGGGGGCGGCGCAGTGCCGGGGCATTTGCGTTTGCACACCCAAGCAGGCGATCGCTATTCGGTCACAGGGCGCCCCGTCTGACCGGCACTTCTGGCCCATCCGTACATCCGTACATTCGCCCCAGGTACCGCTTCAACTGATGGACCTCGCCGACCTCCTGCCCTCTCCTCTTTCCTCTTGCCCCACCGCCCCACCGCCCACCCCCCAGGCGGGCCAGCTGCTGTGGCTGCACAGTGAGCTGCGGAGCCTGTCGCGGGGCGCGGAGGCGGCCATTGGGAGACTGCAGTCGGAGCTGCAGCAGCTGCAGGTGGGGTCGTTCGGACCCGTGCTGTGCTGTGCTGTGCTGTGATGCTTGCAGTAAGATCCGTGCACTGCCGTCCCTGGAGTTCAGGATGTCGACGCATTCTCATGCGCATGCCTGGGAGTCAGATCTCAGATGCCGCCTTACCTGGTAGCTGGTAGCTGGTAGCTGGGGGCCAGCCTGCGTCACTACGGATCATCTGGAAGTGTGGGCACCGGATAGGCTGTGGGCTGCCGGGCCCCACAGTACGAGATCGAGTACCACTTCTTAAGCAAGCAAGCCCCTGACTGGAGACACGCCGCCCCTGCACCCGGGAACGCTGCTTGCGTGGGTTATGCAGCTTGGGAGTGGTAGACGGAGCGCATCATGCTATTTTTAAGAGTTTCGATTTACCCCCCACCCCCCACCCCGGCCCCTTAACGCTCTTCACCGCCTCGCCTCTCGGGTTGGCGCAGGAGAATCTGAACGCAGCAATGGTGACGCGGTCCGAAATCGGCCAGGTAGGTGGTTGTTGGTTGGTAGTTGGTGGTTGGGAGCTGAGGGACGGCTATTGACGCCGGGTTCATGCCGACTCAGTCCAACCCCTCGCCTTTCGCCTCTCACCAGCGGTGCTCTACCCCCCTCCCCCGGCCCCTGTGTACTGAGCGACATTGCTCGAAAGCAACCCGAAAGCAAGCACCCTCACTACAAGTATCATCATGTGCAATCATGTGCCCGTCCTGCGCGGGCGATGGCGCCGCCCTGCGCACGTCACTGCGCGCGGCTATCCCGTCTACCTGCTGGTCGTACACCGGCACACCCAACCGTGATCGCACTCCTCACCCGCCCCGCCCCTCCACTCCGCCGCCTCCTTCCCCTTCCCCCCTGCCTCGTCGCCCCCCCACCCCCCGCCGTATCCCGGACCCCTCAGGACCTGTCCACCGCCGCCCAGACCTCGGAGGTCCGTCGGGAGTTGCGGCTGCTGGCGGAGGCGGTGCAGGGGGTGGCGGGCAGGGCGGCGGCGCAGCTGGAGGAAGACAGGTCGCTGGGGCGTGCGCGAGGGAGGGGGGAGGCCGGGTCGTTTGAAGGGCATGCGAGAGGAACGGGAGAGGGCAGGGGTTCAACCCATGGGCCACTACCATGGGCCACATGTGTACGGATGTCCTGCGGATCTGCCAGGTGGTGTCGTCCTCCTCCCTCATCTCATCCCGCCCATCCCAGCCAGGGGCATCACTTGCCGCCGCGAGCCCAGCTCCGGGGTGGCCGCAACTCCCCTCCCCTCCCCGCCATCGCATCGCCGGAGATCCTGGTACAGTTGATTCTTCACCGGACCTTTGCTCCTCTGGCAGCAGCGCAGTTTGAATATGCCTACCCATGTCCTGTATCCCCTCCCCCCTCCTAGGGTCCCACGGTCCCCACCCCCTCCCCTCCCCTCCCCACCCCCTCCCCTCCCCTCCCGTCCCCTCCCCTCCCCTCCCCCTCCCCTCCCCTCCCGTCCCCTCCCCTCCCCTCCCCCTCCCCTCCCTCCCGTCCCTCCCCTCCCCTCCCCCTCCCTCCCCTCCCGTCCCGTTCCCGCTCTGGTTGCCCCCGGGGCCCCTCAGGGCCGCCAACCGCGCGGTGCTGTCCGACGCCACGGGTCTGGCCACCCAGCTGAGTGCGGCGGACTCAGTTGCCCACGAGGCGGCGCTGGAGCTGGCGCTGCTGAGGGGGCGGAGGGAGCTGGCACTGCAGCTGCAGGTGAGGGGGGGCTGGGTGGGGGAGGGCAGGGGGGGTTAGGGGTAGGGCTGCCCAGCCTCCGAGGTGCAAACGCCTGCGCACTCGCCCCCCCTCCCTCCCCATTCTCCCCATTCCGGTCCGCTGCTCCGCCGCCCTCCGTCCTCCGCCCAGGACTACGAGTACGCCGACCGCCTGTCCGCCGCCCTCTCGGAGCTGCGGACGGTTACTGAGGAGGGCGAGGGGAGCATGGTGGCGCTGGAGAAGCTGCTGGCGGCGAACCAGGCGGTCGTACGACAGTGAGTAACCCACTGCGGAAAGGCTATCTGGACTCGGGAGCAGGGGGGGGGGGTCGGAATCACAACAGTCAGTCGTGCCCACACAGACTGGCCCCAGACCCAAACGCTGCGAGGGGCGCGGGCACGGAAAAAGCGGGGAGCAAGGTGCAAGGGGAAACCGCCCGCCCGCGCTCTTCCCCCACCCCACCCTCCCACCCCGCCCTCGCTGCCCTCCCACCCCGGACCCCGGACCCCGGACCCCGCATCCGCCCATTCGCTCACCCACACCCCGACCGGCTGCTCCCAGGCGCCTGGCGGACTTCCAACACAACCTGATGAGCTTCGAGCGAGCGTCGGAACTTGTACGGCACGTGAGGGACCTACGGGATATGTACGGCAGCAATCAGGTACGCCAGGGTTTGAGTGAATGTCCGATCCGCAGGCACGCAGCCGGCGGTCTGGCCCTCCCTCCTTCCCTCCTTCCCTCCCTCCCTATCTTTTTTCCTCCCTCCCTATCTCCTTTCCTCCCTCCTTCCCTCCCTCCCTCCGTCCCTCCCTCCTTCCCGCCTGCTGCGCTGATCATGTACGGCATGTGGCCGCGCCGATCTTCCCAGTGCCCCTACAGCCCCTCCCGACCTGGACCGCCATCTGCCCCCCACGGAAGGAAGGAATCATGTGTCAATGGACCCCCTAGCGGGTCGTCGGTGACAGCCGCAGCCTCCTCACCACGCACCGCCGCTGCCCGCCCGCCCGCCCGCCCGCCGCCCGCCCGCCCGCCCGCCCGCCCGCCCGCACTCCTTCCGCAGGTGGACGATCGGGAGGCCCTGGCACTGGCCGCCACCCTGTCTTCTGCGCTGGAGGAGCTGAACAGGTCGGAGCCGGCACGGCTGCTGCGGAACGGGGAGGATGAGGAGGTGGTGAGGCAGGTGCTGGCTTGAGGGGTGGGGTGTAAGGGGGGAGGGGGCGAGCAGGCGGCGGGTTTGGGGCGGCCCCATGGATGGTTGGTACCTGGTAGCGATCCCGGGGGTGGGTGCGTTGTGCGTGGCGTTGGTGGTGTTGGAGGTGGTTGCCCCAAGGGGCAGCAGCAGTTGCAGTGCGCACCGTGCGGGTTTGCATGTACGGCGGGCTCTCACGATGGTTGCGGCGGGCTGGCGTGTGGCTGGAGTGCTTGGAAGCCCCCCTGAGGTGAGGTCTGGGCCCAGGACGAGCGGACGACGGTGGCTCGCGGGAGACAAGGCAACAAGGTTGTTGGGTTCGGGTTGGGGCTTCCGGGTTGGGCCCTGGGCGCGACGTCTGAGGTGCTGACTGACTGCATCAGGAGATAGGGTAAGGCGCGAGTGTGTTACTGTTGGCGAAGGATCCGACCCATGGGGCATGGGCCCGTGCACACTCAGGAACGCCACTTGAGGAAGTGGCGTACTTTGGTTTTTGAGAGGTCACATGCATCGCGCCCCAAACGTGTGCGTGTTTGGTTGGTTGTTGAGCCAGGGTATGGGGTTTTGCTACCGCGGCGAGCGAGGCTAGGTGAGGCGAGGGGGTTTGTTCGCTGCGGTGGTGCAAGCGATCGGGCCTTGCCGCCGGAGGAAGTACGTTGGCGTTCAGCCTGAACGTTGGGGCGCTGTCAAGGTGTGTGATATGCATGGGGTGCGTGCCCCAGTTTTCGGAACGGAAGCCAGAAGGGATGCCGTACTGCGTAACGGTGGGATGGTGGGTGACGGAAGAGCAGCGCAGCAGCACGCCGGACACGGCCGGACGGCCTCGCGCTGCGCAGCCACGTCGAAGAAGAAATAAGAACAGTATGTCCCTTTCTTCAGCACGGAGGGTCCCCGCACGTTGGACTGCCGCAAGTCCACGCGCGTCACCAACAGCGGCCCACGGGTCGTCGAGCCCACTGTCCTCGCAAACGCCTGCCAGGTTGTAGTTGCAACCTAACATGGTTAAAATGCGTTCATGTCGTTCAACCCCGAATCTGTAATTGATGTCTTGCCGGGTGGCCGGCGAACCAGGCCAAGCCCCAACGATGATCATTTTGCCGTTTTGGCTAATAAGTTGCAGCCTTATCAAATATAACAATTTGTAACTGCGAACGGTGATCGTCCGAAAGTAACCCCGAGTCCTTGACAAAAAAGTATGATAATATAATTATCCAGTTTCAGTTATCAGACATAAGTTACATGGTCATGCCTTTCCTTGTTGGCATCACGCTGCCAATGCGACTTTCCAGCTGCCGTACAAATCTCCTCGCTCCCTGATCTTTGCAAGGTGTGCACCCTAAGGTGTAGCTTAGGCATGCTGTGGTTAAAATTGTAGTGACTGAGATAGTTTACCTCTAAGATCATGGCTTAACCAGCACGTCGCCATGCTGGGTGGGGCCGGATAGGGCGGCCGTTGGCGCTGTGCAACAGGCCATTAGAGCACGTAAAGTGCTATATCATGAGCAGTTGCTCGTATCTAGATCCAGCAAGCCTGCTTGCGCAGAGCGCTGTGAGCATCCGGCTGGGACGCCGAGCGAGCAACTGTTCGCATACGCTATTGGCAACAGCTAGAAGGTTGGTGGAGCATAAGTGTGTCCTGATTATGATGGGCATGTGAACGATGGCCAGGGAGCATTTTGCTGACGACCATTATCGCGTTTGACAGGGCTCCCTTGAATGAAAGCAATGTCCAGGGCAGTCTTAAGCAACCCTCGACCGCTGCCTCAGCACCGACAAAGGTATGCGCGCCTTTCAGCAGCCGCTTTATCGCCCTTTTCGGAACGTCATGTAACAACGCACAACGCGCGGGTACAGGTGTTGCAATCAGTGGAAGTGGACCATATTAGAAGACGGAAAGCTGATGGTGACGACACTGCTGTTGGTCATTTGCGGCCGGCGCACTCCCGGCGCCATGCCGTCGAGGACGGAGCCCTGCAGATTGCAGTCGCGGGCTCATCCGAATGTGCCGTCGAGGAGCTTATTCCTTCTTTAGAGCTCGATGTAGCTTTCCAGCAGCCCTTGGCGGATGTGATGTGCCCCAGCGAGGCCGGTGGGGTCCGGACGCAGCGGTCGGCTGCACCCCAGACGCCAAACCTGGAAGCAGCGCGGGCAGCGACCTACCAGCTGGGGCCTCACTCAACAGCCTCTGGGTCTGGGTCAACACGGGAGCCCGACCGTACACGACAGGAGCCGCAACCACTGCACGGGCATCAGCGGCCACAGAACGAGCATCAGCAGCAACAGCAGCTGTTGGCGGAGTCGCATCCACACAAGCAATTTCCGCATGCGTCGGTCCAGTCACGACATCCGCAGGGGGGACGGGGGCGGGGGGATCTGCCGGCCGTCACCGGCATGGCAGGGGCTGCCGCGGCGGGCGCTGTGTCAGTAGCTGTCCTGGGTCGTACAGATGTGGAGGCGCACGCAGACCGCATTTCCCATTTGTCGCATGTCGGCGGCAGCCTGGCGCCGGAGGGTGTCACCCAGGGCGGCAGCTCTGACACATCGTTCAGCTCAGTCAGCGGTGCGGCCCCAGCGGTTGCCCGGTCCAGTGGTTGCACGGCAGACACCCCCGACCTCCCATCGACGTCGCTCAGACCCCCCTTGGGGATATTGCCGCCCCCGGAAGGCGGCGGCGAGCCGCCTGACGTGGGCCATTCCGGCCCCGTGGGAGGCCACTGGGGCGGCGGGCTGGAGAGTGAGCTGCTGGCCTGCCGCACTATCCACAGCGTCCAGCGCTTCCTGCAGCTGATGGGACCGCGGGCGAGCGCGGAGCTGATGGGGTGGGTGGGGATGTAGGAAATTGGTAGACATTTACAATATGGGGTGGGTGGGGAAGGTAGGTGCAGGGGCCGGGACGTTTTTGGGCACTTCTTTGAGGGCGCGGCGGCGGAATGTGTTCATCCATTCCAGCATCTCGGGGCGCTGCGGGGTCCCCCCCCGCATACGTGTAGACATCTTAGGGGATAGGGGTGACGCTGCGCCACCCAGAGCTGTACCCCTCCCTGCATGAATAGCTCGAGGCTGGCTTGTCCAAGACCTGCCTACCTCGTAGCCAGTTTATCCGCAAGCTCACTTCACTTCACTCACGGGTTCCACTTTTCATAACCTGCCGTGCACTAGGAATGCGGTTGTGCACCTGAGCCACCTGGTTGCGGAGGAGCCTCCGGATAGTGCCCTGGAGCGGCAGCTGCTGGCGGGGCTGCTGGATGACCTGACGCGGAGGCTGCGGGGCAGTGGGGGTCAGATGGGCCGGGGGCTGCTGGCGGCACTGGTGTGCGCCATGAGCCGCCTGCGGTGCTTCGACGGGCCGCTGCTGCGGGAGCTGGCGACCGCGGCACGTGAGGCAGCAGCGGAGCTCACGACACGGCAGATCGGGGGCCTTATGTGGGCATTCGGGAGGTGGGTTCTCGTTATCAGGTCCATGTGTGGGGGGGGGCATGTCTTAATGGCTGGATTGACATTCGGATGTTTGGAAAATTTCCTAGAGTTGAGAGGAATCCCCACCGTGCGCTAACTAACACACGGGAGGCCTGCACGGGTCGCCCGTGAGAACTCCTTGCCAGGCCGCGACTGACCGCTTAAAGGAGTGGCACGTCGCCTCGCGCTGCGGTTTCCTGTTCGTTATCACCACCACCACCGCCACCACGACCGTAACCTTTCATGCAGTGAATTGGTGTTCTGGCTGTTTGTCGGGATGTTTGGTTTAATGGGTTTCGGTCGTCACCCTTTGTGCCCCTCCCCTTCGGATCAGATTTGCTGCCAATCCGGTCCTGTTTATTGTCTCTTTGTCGGGGTGCAATTTGAGAGATTGCCCGTGGCCAACTTTATTCTCAACCCCGCCAGGTACCACCGCGACTTCGCCTTTCGGCTGGCACCCGGCTGGTCAGCGGCGTTGCTCTCAGCTGCCCTGCCTGCGCTGCCACGGGCTCATTCCACGGAAGTGGCCATGATGTTGTACGGCTGCGCGCTGCTCCGCGAGCCCCCTTCATCGGCAGTGCTGGCGGCGCTCCTGACGGCGTCCCTGGCGGGCATGCCATCCGCCTGCGGCCCCGAGCTGGCCATGAGCATCTGGTCGCTTGCGGCGCTGCGGCTGCACCCGGGTCGCGACTGGTTGCGGGCGTTCCTGGACCGCTGCGACGAGGCCACGCGGACCTTCGCCGCCGGAGCCGCCGTAAGTAATGTACTGTACGGCCTGGCGGCGATGCGCGTGCAGCCGCCGGCGGCGTGGATGGTGAACTTCCTGTGGCAGGCGCAGCGGCGGATGAGCGACATGGACGCGCAGAGCCTGGTGATGCTGGGCTGGGCGCTGGGGCGGATGCGGTACCGACCGGACCGGAAGTGGCTCACGCGGTTCTTCAGGTACACCCGGTCAGCGGTGCTGCTGCAGCCGCGCGACCCGGTGTTTCCGGGCGTCTCAACGCAAGGACTGGCGCGGGAGCCGCCAAGCCACGAGGCACTTCAAGCGGCAACGCAGCGGCAGGTGGCGCTCTGGCGGCGGCAGCAGCAACGGCTGCAGCAGCGGCTGCAACAGCAGCGGGCGGGCCCCTGGGGCTCTGCTGTTGCGGCCGACGGCAGTGTCGGCCCGGGGCCCATCCGCACCGCCAGCGGCGGAGCAGCCATGGGCGGCGGTGATGGGACGATACCGTCACAGGCATACAACATATTGCTGTGGTCGTGCGTGCGGCTGTCCTGCCGACCCATGGGTCGCTGGCTGCCGCTGCTGTGCGCCGCGGTGCAGCCCCGCCTTGCCGCTTGGCCGCCGCACGAGCTCTCGGCGTTGTTGTGGGGCCTGGCGCGGCTGAGCTGCCGGCCCCGGGACGATTGGATGACGGAGTTCTGCGCCGCGGCGCGATCCAGCCTCCACCTGTTTCAGCCGCCCGACTGCGTCATGACCCTGCTGGCGATGTCGCGTCTGTGCAGCGGCCTGGGCTACCGCGCGACGGACGGCGAGCTGGCCAACGCGTTGGCGGCTCGCCTGGCGCCCTTCTACCCTCGCCTGCAGACCACGACGCTGATCTCGGTGTTGCTGGCTATGTCGCGGGTGACGCCGCGGGTGCGACCCATGCGGCTGCAGGAGGCGCTTACGGCGCTGCTGGACCGGGTGCAGGCGGTTGGCATGGCGCCAGATGCGCTTGCGCCGCCGGTGGTCGTTGAGCCTGAGGCAGGGGCCGAGGCGGCAGAGGTGGCGAGGCAGCAGCTGCAGCTGCAGGACGCAGGGCGGCAAGGCAGCATCCTGGTCGCGCAGACGCCTCCTCCGTCTCCCGACCTGACCCGGCCGCAGTCGCCGCAGTTCTCGCGGTCGACGCCGGCTGGCGCAGCCGCCGCGGCCTTGCCGCCGCTGACCTCCCGCGAGTGCGCCAACGCGGTGTTCGCCGTGGGCTGTGTGGCGCTGTGGCCCAGCTACAGCGACGTCCTGCGGGGCCTGTGCGCCGCGCTGCTGCGGGAGCTGATGCCCCGCGCCTTCCGGCTGATGCCCCAGATGAACGGCGTGGACCTGGTGCTGCTGTTGCACGGGGTGGCCATGTCGCGATTCCGTGTGGGGGCGCTGTGGCTGCGCCGTCATGAGGAGCAGGCGGTGCGGAGGCTGCGGGCGGGCGAGCTGCGGCCGACGCAGCTGCGGGATCTGCATCGGGCCTACCACGCGCTGGACTACCAGCCGGAGCTCCTGGCAGCATCTGTAGCTGCTGGACCGGGGTACGGCGAGGGAACAGTCGGGGACGGCGTAGCTGGGCCGGGGTACGGCGAGGCACCCGTCGGGGACGGAGGCAGGGAGGGCGATGTGGGTGGTGGAGTGGCCGGTGGCGACGGCGAGCCCGATGGGCGAGAACAGCAGTTCAGCGCACGGACCGGCGCGGATGGGCACCCGCAGCTGCACACGGCGGGGAGCAGCGCTCCCGGCGGTAAGGCGGTGCGGCTTCCTGAGGCGGGCCAGGCGACGCAGCTGAGCGAGGCGGCGAAGGCCCGCCGGCGGCGGGCTGCGCAGGGCCGGCGGCGACGGGTGACCGCCGCCATTGAGCGCCGGGTCATGGCGGCAAAGCAGCAGGCGACCGCAGCTGCGAACGCGGAGGTGGAGCAGCAGCCGGCGCATGGAGCGAATCCAGGGACGGGCAGTGACACGTCAGTGGAGGGCACCTCCGGACAGGGTGCTCTGGATGAGCTCGAGGCCGCGGAAAGGGAGCTTGAGCAGCGGCGAGCCCTGATCCGGCGGTACACGGCTGCGGGGAAGCGCCGGGGTGCGGCGACAGGCGCCGGACAGCCAGAGGCCAGCGAGGCGAAGCCCAGTCGTAAGTCGCCGGAGCAGCCCTCTGTACCCAAGCGAAGGAGTGGGGTACGGGCCGCTCGGGGTGCTGATGCGGACGTGGGTGCGGCGGACGGCCCCGGTGCCGTTTTTTCTGAGGTGGCGTCACGGCAGGCTGAGTCCGTCGTCGGTGGTATTCTGGGGTGTTCAAGCCCCGCCGTGGTGGCGGGTGTGTGAATCAGGTGTGCAGGTCTCGGCGGTGTTGTTGGCGGCGGAGTTGGGCCGCGATAGGCCGCACGTCTTCGGCGCAACGCTGACTGTGCTTGGCCGCTAATGTGTAATACATTCGTGCAGTGGCGCGGCCCGAGCTTAGGCCGCATTTCATTTCATCCCGATGTGCTCCTATGCCTCCTGCGTTTGGCCCTGCGTTTACCCGATTGCGTCGAGCAATTGCTGTAATCCGTGGAGTGCCGGTCTGGAAACCGAACCTGGGGGAGTACGGCCAAGCTTGGGAGCCATCAACGCTTCAGAGGTCGCGTGCCCAGGCATGTCGCCTGGTCTGGCGGTGGGCTCCGTGTGGGGCTTCATGGGGGTGTAGGCGATGAGTACAGACGAGCGGGGGCTTATTGAGCGGGCTGCGGCTCCACGAGAGGGATGGGGGGAGTGCGGGGGGACTGGCGCGAAGCTCCTGCACTCGGTTCGGTAGCTCGGTAGGGTATGTGAGTGTAGAGCAGTGATACGGTACCCGGGTATCCACTGTAGGAGATAAGTATCCAGTTGCAACGAGCGTGTCATGTCTTGTCTTGTGGCAAGGACCTTCGCGGTAGCGGCTAATGGGTTTGCGTGGGTATGTCGGGACGAGAGGTGTGTAGGTAGCGGCAGGGGGTTGGTGGGACTGTTATGTGGCGTATGTATGACAGCCAAGTTGGGTGTCGTCGTCTGCGGCGCCTGTGCCCCGGGGAATCCCCCGTAGCTGAACGCCAATTCGTGCTCTTGCTTTTGAAGTTGTAAGGGGTTGAGCAGAGCGTATGTACTGTCCAGGGCAGCAGCAGTTGCTGGGGTGACGAGACGGGCGCAACGATGTGGCCCTGGTGGGTGGACAGCGGGTGGACGAATATCGGAGGTGGACCTGCGGGAACCCGTCACGAGGGCTGATGGTCTCGTGGCACAACCTTCGCGAAGACAAAGGCAGAATGTTGAGTAAGTTGACGTCGGTAGCGGTTGGCGGCTTGCAACTCCGTTGCCGTCAAACACACGACCTCGACTTCAACGCTTCAGTAGTTTGAGGGTTTCAGTAAGCGTGAAGGTTGGAATCCGGCCGTGCTGTTTCAGAATGCCCGAATACGGTAAATTAGCTGAGGCTCAGAATGATTGCTGTCCACCGAATTCCCTAACATCCCTGACACGATCGGTTAGCCCAAGCCTCAAGCCCAGTTCAGCTACAGCCATGGCCTATCAGATCGGACACTGGGAGTGCGACAAGTACAGTTTCAACCAAACTTCCAGCCTTAAATATAGCGAATCGAACCCAAAGATTCCGGCCCGGCATGTCGTTTTGATGCCTGCGCCGAAAATTCATGATAAAATGGGCGTTTTGTGTCAAACTGTCAAGAACCGAAGCTGTGAGAATAGACATGGCTGGTTTCGGAAGTGGTTTATGGTATCATAACGTAACCGACAGTACAGTGCAGTTGACATTCGGGAGTTCGGGACAAATCAATTGTATTGTGCCTGCGGTACCCATAATAGGTTTCAGGCGCATGACATTTATTTGCGTCGTTTCCGAAAGGTGTCCATGAGGCGCGAATTTGCGCTTTCGGAACCTCTCCATGCACCCGACCCGTACACCGTTGCATTTGCATATAAGGAGGTGTGGCACACAGTAGAGTGACCATAAAGGACTCTCGTATGTTATTTGATTGATATCTTGGAGTATTGAGCGTTGAAGTCCTGCGCTTAGCGACACCTGCCCTCACCTGCGCGTGAATGATGATTTCCACCGGCGCTGGCTCGCTCAACGCATCGCAATGCAAGAAACAAGCTTCCCTTGATCGTGTTCTTGCGGTAAGTTATGCTGCAACCCGAAGCTTTCCGTGCACTGAGTGACATGCAACACCTTTCGGTTCGTTCGGCTTCGTTCTGCTTACAGGCACACCGCAAGGTTGTCTTGAGGTGAGATTGACAGGTTCCCGTGTGTGGTTATATTGATTCTGCTTGGGCTTCATAAGTTATGCCGATACTGGTGTCGGAGCGACGACTTAATTGGCCCTCTTGCTGTCGCGCAGCGCGCCAAGCCGTCCAATTACTGGCAATGAAGCCAGCGCGCAGCGCAATTCTGTCGTCTGCAACTTCCTGGCAAAACAGGAGGGATTTCAGGCGAGCAATGCCAAGCTGCTGTCACGCCGTGGCTGGGCTGTTCCGGAGGCCAAGGCCAAGCTTGCCAAGTGGTCCTACGAGGTTGGGGAGCTGCAGCCGCATGAGGTGGACATTCGAGTCACCCACAACGGCCTGTGCCATACCGACATGCATATGCGGGTAGGTCGATCGACCGCAAAGATTGTTCGTGCAGCATTGCAATTTGCAGTTCACATGCTACATTGCGTTGAATCTTGATTGGTTGTCAGTCAATCACCTCTGTGAGCTGTTACGCCTATGTTGCGCATGCCTCGACCCTCGCAGGACAACGACTGGGGCGTGTCGGCGTTTCCCTTCATTCCCGGGCACGAGGTCGTGGGCGAGGTGGTGGCGGTCGGCAGCGACGTGACGGGCCTGCGGGTCGGCGACCGCGCGGGCGTGGGCTGGATCTCGAACTCATGCCGCGTGTGCTCCAACTGCAAGCGCGGCGAGGAGAACATCTGCGAGAAGGGGTACACCGGCCTCATCGTCCTGGGTGGGTCGCCGCTGTTCGCGCTGTGTGTTATTTAAGCAGGCAGAACAGGAGTGCGTGACGTGCGAGGGGCCAAGTGGCGCCCAATAGTGTGTGTGTGTGTGTGTGTGTGTGTGTGTGTGTGTGTGTGTGTGTGTGTGTGTGTGTGTGTGTGTGTGTGTGTGTGTGTTATCAAAGAGAAAAGCTGAGCCGCGAAAAAGCAGACCCGTGTCCAGCAATGCAACCGACGACTGAGACCGAGACCAGAGTTACCAATATGCCAGGGCGAAATATGTCGTCCATAAGGAGTCCCAAGGTGGTGTAGGCCGTGATGCTGCAGCGCCCCGTATCGTTGTCGAGCGCCGGTGGGCGCCGGGACGCCAGCAGAAGCAGCGGCTATGACGTCGTAGGCTAATGCAGATGAAAACTCTACTAAGCTACCTACTGATCCTAAGGTGCAGCAAAAGCAAGGGCGTATGCGTCAACAGCGCGTGCAATGCCGACAGCAAGCAAGTGCCCGGCACAACCGTCCCAGCCCGTGCAGAAGGAAAAGATACTGACCTGAATGCAGAAACGGGAGCACCAAGCGAAGCAGCACCGTCAGTCGTTAGCGAAGCGAAGTCGGAGGACATGCAAGGCGGATGGCAAGACAGGGACACACGTGAGCGCGACGGTCCTAAAAGTTGTTAGTAAGAAGGAAAAAACGAGCAAAGCAAATGGAATGCAAAGATGCGGGTGCCGAATTTGCAGTGATGTGCCGGGTACGAACGCGGTCAACGGCCGGCACAGCGCAGGGGCAAAGAACTAATAGCAGATGCTGCGGACTGTGTGTGTGTGTGTGTGTGTGTGTGTGTGTGTGTGTGTGTGTGTGTGTGTGTGTGTGTGTGTGTGTGTGTGTGTGTGTGTGTGTGTGTGTGTGTGTGTGTGTGTGTGTGTGTGTGTGTGTGTGTGTGTGTGTGTGTGTGAAACTGTGCGATGTCAGCTGGACGTGAACGATGCTCCTCCCACCGCCTCCGGGACGTCGTGGTCCCGTGGATCAAGCTCGGCTGTGTTGCGGCTGCAGGTGATTGCCTCCCAGGTGCCGTATGCTGTATTCATGCCTCGCTGATTGCCCTCCTTGCACGGTTATTTGGTAATGTGCCGTGTACGCATCAAAAGTGATGGCGGTCATGATTGTCGTCCCGCGTGCTGCCTTCCGGTCGGTCCTCCCAGGCAACCACGGCGGGTTCCAGGAGGTGTGCCGGGTCAACGCCGACTTCGCGTACACGATCCCAGAGGGCCTCAGCTCAGCGGATGCGGCGCCGCTGCTGTGCGCGGGCATCACCGTGTACGCCCCGCTGAGGTGAGGGGGGAGGGAGGGAGGGAGGGAGGAGGGACCAAGTGGTGATGGGCGGAAGAGGGGAGGGGAGAACGAACAGCAGAGGGGCGCCCTTCACAAGTCCGCAACGCGCCAACGGCCGTCGTACCCCTGTACGTGTCTTAGCGTACGTAGCGCATGCTGAGGGCAACGCCTCCCGCGCTTCTTCGGTTGCAACCCGCGCTTCTTCGAGAACTGCTGTTCCCTTGCATCTGGAAGGCATGTGTGGTGGTGGTGGTGGTGGTGGTGGTTTCCGACAACTGTACGGCAGGCGACCTGTGGGTGGGTCTGTCTTGACATGCAGCTGTGACATGTAAACGTGGCGATGGCGGAACAGAAGCATCGGGTGATAATGATCGGGCCGTACAACCATCAGGTATCGCTACGGCACCCAGGTGACATCCGCGGCTGGTGTGTCTTGAGCGTAGCCACGTCGCCGGACCCACCTCCCCTTCGCCCCCGATGACCCCTTCGCCCCCTTCCCCGCGACGTCCCGCCAGGGCCCACATCCGCCACCCCAACGCGAGTGTGGGCGTGTTCGGCGTGGGCGGCCTGGGCCACCTGGCGCTGCAGTACGCGCACAAGATGGGCGCCGAGGTGACCGCCATTTCGGGACACCAGGACAAGGTGCGTGTCCCCCTCCCCGTGGAGCGTCCGAATCTGAGCGGTCGGGTCGTATGCCGCGGGGTCACGTGTGGGGTGGGGGCGAGCTGGGTTGGTCGGAAATCCTGTCACCCGAATGCGTTCGGACAGTATTCCATCCTCTCGAGGGAAGGACTGTCACCGATGACCACCACTCGGGTCGAGATTGATGGAAGGCTGTGCTGTGCTGTGCTGTGCAGGAGGCCGAGACCCACAAGATGGGTGCGGACCACTTCGCCGTCTGGGGCCGCGACAACGAGGCGATGCACGTGAGTTCCGACCCGATGGGTGCCGTACGCAATAGGTTGAGCGCAACCCGGTCTGCCATTCCTCGGTAGCAGGACTGCCGCGCCTAACACGGTCCAGACCTGGCGTGCTGCTGAAATTTCGACTGTTGCGTCACCAACGCTGCTGCACTGCCCGAGACGCACGCGCGGTTCCTGCCTGTGTTAGGCGGCATGCTGTAGACTGTGGTGCGAGCTGGCAATGCGTCGCCCAGGCGCGGGTTACATTATATCGCAAGGTGGACGGGTCCCTTGCTGGACACACATCACATTGTGTGTCCAGCAAGGGACCCGTCCGCCTAGCGATATGATGTAACCCGCGCCTGTTGGCTTCCCCTGAGCACACATCTCAATTGTGCCCGCTACCTGCCCCGCTGCTGTTCCTCCCACAAACCCACACACTGCAACCTGTGGCTTTGTGGTCCCTCGTGTGTTGTTGTGGTCCCCTGCCCTGATCCCCGGCGCCCCTCCGCCCCGCAGGGCAAGTTCGACATCCTGATCAACACCGTCAGCGCCGACGTGTCCACGGCGGAGCTGATGCGCTGCCTGCGAGTGGACGGCACGCTGGTGCAGGTGGGCATCCCCGGCGGCGGCGCGGTGATGCACGTGCCGCTGCAGGACCTGGTGTTCAGCCAGAAGCACGTGGTGGGCTCCATCGTGGGCGGCCGCGCCGACATGCAAGAGATGCTCAACTTCTCGGCGGTGCACGGCATCAAGCCCCTCGTCGAGGAATGGCCGCTGTCCAAGGTAGGGGTAGGGCGGGCGGGGTTGCGCGGGATGAAACGGTCGGTTGTGCAGTGGGTTCGGCGGAGCGGGCGCGGCTCGTTGGTACCTGTTGACCCATGGGTCGACAGTGCACAGGGTAAACGGGATGTGTCTGTTGGGGATGCAGGCTCTAGGATGCGGCGGTACGACACCCACATGATACAACCCCGTGAAGAGTGAGAAAACACTTGCTGCCCCGACGCAACCACGGCCTACACTGCCCTGCCCTGCCCTGCCCCTGCCCTGCCCCGCCCTGTCAGATCAACGAGGCCATGAAGCACGTGGCGGACGGCAAGGCGCGCTACCGCGTGGTGCTGACCTCCGACTGGCAGTGACACCCAACATCAGTTCCTCCACGTTCCTCCCGAGGGGTACTTGAGCGACCGAGGCCGCGTACCGATGGCCTGGCCTGCCAGGCAGGCAGGCAGACAAACAGACCAGACAGGCGGCTACATCGCCGCCTCACGTCGTGCATGTGGCTTCGTCCGCTGGTGGTGGGGAGAGCAGCGGCCAGGCGCTCCGGTCCGTGCGATGCATGCTGGGATTGAGATACGGGTGGGCGGGTGGGCGGGTGGAATTAAATTACGGCAGTACCTCGCCGAACTGTGCACATGGGGTCTTGATTGATGGGAGGTCATTGGGTCCCACTGCGGCTGTCGCATTGGCAGCCGGGGCGGAAGACGAAGCGCCCCTCTCGCAGCCGGTCGCCCCGGACGGATCGTGTACGCATGTGCAATGAGCCGTCATCTCGTTGAGTGTCATTTTCGCCATCTGCACCTTCATTCTTTTGGCGCGCCGCCGTGGTCTCGTGATGTCATATGACTTAGCGCATCCATGGCAGATTGCGGAACTGCCGTGAGTAAAGAGTATTTTCGGCGTACGACGTTGAGACCGTGCAAGAGTGTACGACGACAGGAGACGTGCGTGCGCAGGCGGTCGAACGGTTCCGAATCATGCGTCCATTGATGTCGCGCTGTGGAGGCGGAGCAGGCAGGGAAATAAACTTCGGGTAGAGCCAGAGATGTGCCGACAAGGAAACTAAATTGCTGAAGCTTTTGTGGGGACGAAGAACGGTCGAAATGGTCATCCATTTCCTTCCTTAATCATCGATATTTTTTAGTGCCGATTGTCCGTTTCCAACAAGTGATGCAGACCGTGCGCTGTACAAGTCGACAGGTCACGGCGCAGTTGCACAAATCGCTCATGTAGGAATAATCCAGATATACATACCCTTCAATGTGTCTGTGCAAATCTGTGGGTTCGATGCGGCTGTCAGTTTGCTGGTTGACGGTTATCACGTGTAACTGTACGTGAATTGATTGTGGCCAACGCTTGGCGCTGCCGGTAACATCTCCATGCAAACAGTAGCCATGCTCCTTCTCCACTCGTTCGGTCAGCGAACGACCAATCCACCCCCAGAAAGGGTTAAGAACAGTACAGCACGATGCCGTCACCCGGTGAAGAGCAAACCGTTAACTGTTAACATCGACAGTATCCGGATCTTCACCTTCCGCGACGTGAGGTAGCACAGGTTCCTGCCACCCCCACCTCGTCCGTCCTCCGTCGCGACAGCGCCCCCCACCCGCACCCACAGCGCCACGTGCTACCGTATTCAAGACAGATCCGACCCGCAGACCCATCACCCCATCACCACGCGGTCAGCCGCTGATCCCGGCCACACTGCCCCTCTGCAGCAGCGCCACCAGAGCCCCCACGTCCGCAGCCCCCGTCACCTCCCGCGCCAGCCGCCGCAACAGCGCCGCGACCCGCGGGCCGCCCGCGGCCCCTCCCCGCCCCCGCCGACCCCGCGGCCCCTCCCCCGCCCCCGCCGACCCCCGCGGCCCCCTCCGCCGCGTCCCTCCGCAGCTGCGCCTCGGCCGCGCCCAGCAGCAGCCGCATCACTCCTCCGTCCACACACCCCGCCGCCAGCGCCTCCGCCTCCGCCTCCATCGTCAACGCGTCCTCCTCCCCCTCCACAAGCACCTGCAGCTCGCCGCCGCCTCCAGGCCGCCCATTCCGAGCGCCGCCGTCTGCCGCTGCAGCGGCGCCCGGCGCCCTTGCTGCTGCTGGCGCCGGCGCCGGCACCGCCACCTGTCCCTCCCGTGGCCTGGCCCCCTCATCCGCGACGTCACTGGCGCCCGCCCCCGCCAGGGCCGCCCCCGCCGCCGTCTCCCGGGGCACCACCAGCGGCCAGCTGTAGCTGTGGCAGTAGCTGTCCGAGTCAACCGACGTCAGCAGCGCCGCATCTTCCGCATCCAGCGACTCGAAGGCGTGCTGCAGCCGGGCCAGCCGGGCCGCCGCCAGCGGCGCCGCCGTCGCCGGCACCGCCGTCGCCGACGCCGGGACCTGCTGCTGCAGCCGCACTGCGGCGACGTAGCCGCTGGATGAGAAACACAGCAGCAGCTCTCCGTCGTCCCCGTGTGCGCCTACCTGCTGCTGCTGCTGCTGCTGCTGGCCCAGCCCGGCGGGGGCGGGACTGGAGGGGGAACGGCCGACGGGGCTGGCATCGTGGCAGTGGGGCTGCGGTCTCAGCCCCAGTCGAGTACGGCACATCCGGGTGACCCCATGACGAACTCTGACACATCTCATAGCGCACACACACACACACACACACATGCCGGCACGGCACAGGCGGGGAAGCATTGAACAGGGCCCAGGCACACCCAATCCGGCGACAAACACGTGGCGGGGTGAGGGCGGGGCGGGGCGGGGGGCGGGGCGGGGGCGGGGCGAGGGGCGGGGCGAGGGGCGCCGCCCGGATTCATGCTTTCCTGGGGGCGGGGCGGCTTCTTCCCAGCGGCTTGGCCGCACATTCCCCCCCTCCCCGCACCTCCCCGCACAAGCCGTTTCGTCTGCCCGCCGACCTGGCGCTCGCCATGTCCACCTGCCTCATGCCCTCACTCCCAACCGCTCGCCCCGGCAGCGGGTGGGTCGTCCGCTGGGGTCCACCCAACCTCCCCCCTCTTCTCACTCGCCTGCACGCCGCCTCCAGCACCAGACCCGGGGTCGCCTCCACCGCCGGTTTGAGCAGCTGGAGGTCCTCCAGCGAGAACCGGCTCGCGGCCCCCGCAGGCGGGGGGTGGGCGCCGCCGCCGCCGGTGCCCACGTCCCTGGGGCCACGGGGCCGAGGGGCGGCGGCGGCGGCGGCTGCTGCATCGTTACCCGCGCCGTTGGCGCCGCCGCCGCCGCCCGCCGCCGCCCTGCCAGCTGCCTGCGGCTCCGGCGCCCACATCTGCTCGGCCTGCAGCTGCAGTATCCGCCCTTGCTGCTGGTGGTGTCGGTCGATCCCTGGTACGACACCCGCAGACAGGTCACAGTCGGTCAGGTCAGGTCAGGTCAGATACGGGGTTGGGGGGCGACACCGTTGCACGACGAGTCAAGCGAAGTAACCGACGGCAACCGACGGCCAAGGACAGCGACACACGCCTCATACTTCCTCGTCGACTCTTCCAAACCCCGGCCTCTGCCGCCCTGCACTGCCTTGGCCCAAGTCACGTCCTTGGAGCAGGAGCCTGCTCCCAGGTCCCCCCACCCCCGCCCCGCGTGGAGGAAGGAGGAAGGAGGAAGCCCCCGCACCCACCCGTCTCGAAGTCCGCCACCGCCCGACGCCGCGCGGCCGCCATGGCCTCCTCCTCCGCAGCCGCGTCGCGTCGCAGTACGGCCAGGCCGTGCGGGTGTACGGCAACCAGCACGTGCTCGGCACCCAGCCAGGCAGCGGACTGGGGGGAACCCCCGGAGGGGGGCCCGAGGGGGGGGCGGGAAGAGGAGTGGCCAGGGGCCGGTCCCAGGGCATGTTTCGCTAGAGAGCGCCGCGATGCAACGAAGCGGGTACTGCACTGCGCGTTAAGGCAGATCGCCGCTTCAAGCACCGTCGGGGTCGGGGTCTGACCCGGGCGCTCCCCCGATGGGGCGTCACCCACGCCGGAGAACATCAAAGGGTGCTTCAGGTCAGGTGTGAGGGGATGGAGACTTGATCTCTTCACATCTAAAGGGGTGTGATGGGGCGCGACAGTGCCCAGTGCTGCGAGATCCCCGCTGGCCCCCATCGGTGGCCCGACCTGGGGCGCGCACATCGCCCACCCACCCACCCATCCACGACCAGTACATGTCGGATACAAAAACACACACACATCTGCTCAGTTCTTTTTTACACACCCACCTGCGCGGGCTCTTATCTAAACACACACCTGCGCGAAGATGGGGTGTCGGTCCGTCGACACGGTGAGCAGCGCCGCGCCCCTCCTGTTGGCCACCAGCCGCATCACCGTCACACTGCCCAGGAAGTCACCCGCCAACACCAGCGTGTCGCCGCCGCCGCCGCCGCTCCCGCCGTTGGATCCGTGCCCCCGACTCTGGCCCTGGAGACATGTGAGGGAGGTGACGCACGCCGCGCCGTACGTCTCCGCCACGTCCACCTGCCGTACAGTCACGTGCTGGCTCCAGTCGCGGTTGAGGTCTCGGAGCAGCTGGTGCAGGGAGGGCCGCACGTGGCGGCGGCGGCGGTTGCTGGGGTGGCCGGCATCGGCGCCTGCGCCTGCGCCAGGGTAGGCGTCGGCGTCGACGTCGGCGTCGCTGCTGCCGTCGCTGTCGCCGTTGCCGCCGTCGGCGTGGCCTCCGCCGCCGTTGGCGTCCTCCCGTTCCAACGCGGCCTCCCTCTGGGGCGGGGGAAGGACACGGAGTCAAGGATACGCACACACACGACATGCGATCCGTCCTCAGTCCCGAGGAGCATGTCGACGTATCAGGACTTCCGGCAGGGGGCGTGTTGTCCCATGGGTCTCGCGGCGCGGTTCCTCATTCGGCTTTCTTCGCCAAACGGCCACACAGACTCACACAGACTCAAGCTGTGCCGGGCAGGGCGAGTGCGGAGCTCTCCAGGCCCCCCGGCGATGACGCTGTATCGGTCCCCCGCCCACAAGCCCAGGGAGGGCGCCAGATCTCTGCCCGCCAACCCGGCGGGGTCATGCGGGGTGCCCCCAGTCCCCCGGCCGCCTGACCCCCCACTGGCTGCGGCCCCCGTCCATCAGCGCGGCCGCAACAGCGTACCACACTCGTACTGCCCGAAATAAAGTGCCGTGATTGTCGTACATGCGGTTGCGTGACAGGGCCATCACTCAATCACATCTCGTCGCAAACCCCCGCACCGGCGCGCACCGAGCCCCGCTTACCCCCGGGGGGCCGGGGGTAAGGGCCAACCATCCAGTGATAAAAACCCTCATGGCCGGCATCGACTTGGTGATCTGCACCTCCCTCCTTCCCACCCTTCACCGGACTTTTGCTCTGGCAGCAGCGCAGTTTAAATTTGTCTATTCACACCAATTTCCTATATCCCTCCCTCCCGACCCCCTTCCCTGCCTCCCGTGCCTGGCCCCCCCCACAATCAGCACCGCAAGCCACGTGGACAGGCAGGCCACCACACCCAGCCCTCCTCCTTCCTCCCCGACCCACCTCGAAGCGCCTCCTCAGCATCCTGACCGCCCGGGCCGCCTCCGCCACGTCCTGCTCCGGCATCCCCCGCTCCCGCGCCCACTGCCGGAAGTACTCGACGTCCCCCGGGTCGGGCTGCTCCAGCAGCCCCAGCCCGTGGCGCCACTCGAGGTCGCCCTCCTCCTCCCCCGCCTGCTCCGCCTCCAGCGCCCTCAGCCGCGCCTCCCAGTCCACACCCACCTCCGGAAGCTCTGAGCCATCGACATGAGTGGGGCGGGCGTGCCGTACGGGACCGACCCGCGGGTCAGTGATGTGTATTATAAGGGGCTTAGCCCTCGATGGGCGGTGACGTGACGTGACATGGGCCCCCCCTGACAGCCCGGGAGCACGACGGCTCCAGGGGCGGGACGACGGCTCCAGGGGTGGGACGCGAAAGACCTCCCACCGGGGGCCCCCTGCCGAGCTTGAGCCGGGTCTTGTGTACGTGCCCGAGTCGGTGCACTGCCGCATCATCGTCGGGCAGTGCAGTACAGTGCAGTACAGTGCCAGGCAGTACAGTACAGTGGCGCAAGCCTGGAGCGGCGCATCCGACGTCCGTGACGTCCCGGGCTCAGCCGCCACCGCGCGCCACAGCTCACCGCACCCTCATTCTACCCCTGCCCACCGCCGGCCTGGGTCCCACTCCCCCATCCTCCAGCCAAGCCGAGTGCCCCCACCCGCACCTGACTCATCCTCCGCCAAACCATCCTCCTCCCCGGGGCCTCCGCTCCCGCCGCCGCCGGCCCCGCCGCCGTCCGTACTCATGGCGTGGCCGCCGCCGCCCGTCCCCGCCGCCGCCTCCATCGCCGCCCGCCGGGCGATCTGCTTCTCCACCGCCGTCAGCGCCGCTTGAGCCTCCGCCAGGTTCTTGGGCACCGGCAGGTTGAGCTCGTCCACCTGCCGTACCAAATGCAGCGCCCGATCGACTGCCCGGTCGCCGTCGCTGCGGCCGTCGTCCACATGCACCTGGTACAGGTACACGCCGTCGTGGCATCCTGCCAGTAAGTATGACATGTCCCACGGGTCGCTGCCGCCTCCGCCGGTGGCGGCGCCGTCCGCCTCGGCTTCCGCCGCCTTGGCGACGGACGACGGCGCAGGGCCCGCCGTCGCCGCCGCCTTCTTCGGTGGCGCCGCCGCCGTCGCCGCCGCTGGCCCTTTTACTGTGGAACCACCGCTGCCACCGCCGCTGCTGCCGTCCGCGTCGTACGGCGACGGCCGGGCGATGGCCAGGGCGGTGGGGACGCTGGGCAGCAGACAGGTCCCTTGCAGCAGCAGCGAGTACTGCGCGACGTTGGAGCCGTCCGGCGCGGGAGTGGCCACCAGCTCCAGGAAGGATAAGGCCCCCCGCTGCAGCCTCCCCCCGCCCGCGTGCCGCCCGACTTCAGGATCGTCCTTGGCGTCCAGCGACACGTACGACGCCAGTACGACAAATTCCTTTTCCGGTGCCGTGCATGCGGCGCCTCCGGCGCCGGCCGGACCCGCCGATGTGGCTCCGCCGCCGCCGCCGCCGCCGCCGCCGCCGCCGCCGCTGGCGCCGCCGCCTGCTGCGAGGCCGGCGGCGGCCGCCGCCCTCCGCGCCGCCTTTCTGGCGGAGGAGCACGGCAGGGGCCCCACCGCCAATGCGGAGTGGTAGTGCCCCGGGGTGAGCCGCATGGACATGACCTGGTGCAGCGAGTCCACGTGTACGACACGGAGGGCGTTGTCGCCGTCGGGGAAGGACTCACAGAGCGCCAGCAGGCAGCGGCTGGCGGCGTGGTAGGCCAGGGCGTGGATGGTCTCCCCTGCGACACAGCAAGCAAGGAAGGAAGGAAGGAAGGAAGGAACGAGGGGGGCGACAGGGCCGTGGCGCGTCGTCAGTGCCGTGTCCACCTGTCTTGTTTCTGTCATTCCGTAGCTCGAGCTACCCGGGCTCCTTCCAACGAGGACGTACCTGCTTCAGGCTGGTTGAGCAAGGGACGATCCAGTTCATCCGGTTCCGCATGGGGCAGCGGTGTTGAGCAGGTTCCGCAAAGGGCTCAGGTGGCCGTCCCTAAAGGGGCCTACCTCCATCCCTCCCCCGCCCCCCGCACGCACCCACGTAGGCGGTGCTCCACCGCAGCCTGACCCGTGGGTCCACGCGCCCGAACAGCAGCTGCCCCTCCCGGGTCACCCAGGCGGCGCTGTCCGGCAGGGCGGCCGTGCTGACGTGGCACAGTGCCTGCAGCCCCTCCGACCCATGGACCCGGACCACCTCCACCAGCTGCTCCAGGGGGGGCAGCGCCGCCGCCGCTGCCGCCGCCGCCGTCGACGCCCCTCCTCCCACAGTCGCCGAGATGTGCCGCCGCGGCCGTACAAGCGCGCCGGAGTGCGAGTGGACGTACACGTATCCCCCGGCGGCGGCGGCGGCGGCGCCGCCGCCGCCGCCACCTGGCCGTCCCATCCCGGCGGCGGGTACAGGCTGTAGCTCCACTGAGACCTGGCTCACCCGGAGGCTGTAGCAGGGCCCCAGCCGCCACGGGCGCTGCGCCGCCGGCACCTCCGCCAGCTGCCACATCCACAACCGACCTGTGTTGGTTCCCGCGAGCAACACCGGCGGCCGGGCCGGCGCCGTGGCGCCAGCCGCCGCCGCCGCGGCGGCGGCGGCGCTGCCGCCGCCGCCACCGGCTGGGAGCTCCAGCAGCGCCAGCGATCGGGGCGTCTCGTCGTCCGGCAGCTGTAGCTGTAGCAGCGGCCGCGTCACATCTGCTACAGCCGCGACCTCCACCCGGTTGCTCTGCCACTGCCCTGTCAGGACCACTGTGGTGGAAATCTCAGAGGGCCCCGCAGCGGCGGCGGCGGCGGAGGAAGAGGGCTGCGACAGCGGCCGGTGCGCCAGCGGGGTCTGCGAGTGCGGCGACGGCGGCGGCGGCGTCCCCGCCGCCTCCGCCGGCGCCGCCAGGCGATGTATCGCCAGGGCGGAGAGCTGCGCCGGCAGGTTGGTGATGTACGACAGTTGGTCGACGGCACCGCTGCGTGGATCCACTCGGAGGATGTGAAGGGAGGAGCGGCCGGCGGCGGCGAGGAGGGTGGCGCCGCCGCCGCTGTGGGCGGCTAGGGTCAGCGGCTCTGTGTGGGGTGGGTGACGGAGGGAAGGAAGGGGGAGGGGGTGAACCAGGGTAGGGTGAGCGGGGCGTTGCACATCGGTAGACAGTACACGGGGCCTGCGTTGACTGCCCGAGGAGGGGTGGGTGAGGCGGGGTCAGAGACTCCAGAGGTTGCGGGGCTCGGGGCAGGTCGATAGCCGACGCAGCGGGCTTGGGGCGCGCTGGGGGCCGCTGGGTAGGGCGGTGTGAGGGCACTGCCCGCTGGTGGGGGATCGCCGAGTCTGCGGTGTGCCTTGCACCCGGCGTGTGGTGGGCAGGGGGCAGCAGGGTCAGCACGGGCAGCTGGGGGAAAGCCACCCGGAGAAGACGGTGGCAGCCAGCCAGCCAGCCCGGGGGCTGCCGCAGCTACAGGTCCAAACGGCGCAACGTGGCGGGGCCTCCCAAGGGGCCCCCTCAGTACCCGGGTAGGGGGGATGGGGATGAGAGGCCAGGTGCCCCTCACGTGCTGCCGCTGTGTGTATGCCATGTGTGTGTATGTCATGTGTGCCGGAACCAAACCGGGACTGACCCGCGGGTCACCATCTCCTTCCCGCACCTACCCGGCGCGCGCCACTCCCTGGCCAAGCCGCCTCCCCCAGCGAGGGGCTCCAGCACCCGGAGGCCGCCCTGCAGCCACCACAGCGAGCGGGTCAAGAGATCGTCATGGACGCGGTCACGGGATAGAGCGGTGTGTTGGACCGGGGAGGTTGTCCGTGCGCCTGTCCTGCGGGCCATACAGCACCACCGCCGCCCTCTCCGCCCTCCCCCCGACATACATGTTCATTGTTGATCGCTGATCGGTGACAGCCGTAGTCAAACATGTTTTGCTACGGCTGTCGCCGATGACCCGCGGGGCCCATCGTACTATTGTAACAATCATCAACAATGCTGTCTCAGGTCCCGCAGGCTTCCCCGCACTCGCACTCGCACACACGGCCACACAGCTTGCGAGCGGCACCACCCGGCCGCACCACGCACCTGTGTCACCTGCACCAGCCGCTCGCCCGCCACATCCGCCACCAGCAGAGACGCCGACCCGTGGTTCAGTCCCGGCAGTTCGACCTGCGGCCAGTGAAGTAATGAGTGACGGTGGCACACCCGGCTGACTGACCTGCTGTGTGAGGCCGCAATGGGGGGTGGTCCGGGTGGCCCTTTCTTACCTCCCACCTCCCACATCGCCTCCCCGACCTCCCACCTGGTCTTGCCTCTATACACCTGGTCTTTGGTACCTTGCTTATCGATTTTGCCTTTCAGATACAGACCCACGCATCTTCCCGTTCTTGCTTGGTTCTAGGGTTTTGTCTCTTCCGTAAGGAGTTGGCCCACCCCCATCCCCATCCCCACCCCCACTCCCGTCGGGGCCCCCCGACCCACCTGCGTGAACTCGCCGCCCGGCCCTCCCGCGCCAGCGCCCGCGCCCGCGCCAGTCCCCACGGATAGCAGGTCCGTGCGCCCCGCCGCCTCGAAGCTGAAGGCGATGTGCGTGTGACCCGACCCCGCACCGGCACCCCCAACCCCGGCTGCTGCACCCGAGGCCGCCGGGCCGTGGCTGTGGCCCGCCGGCCCTCCGCCGTCCTCCAGTGTCACCGGAAACATGCGGCAGCCGTCCTGGGGGCGCCCGGGGAGCAGGCGCAGGGGGATGTCGGTGGTGGGGGACCGAACCACCCAAGGAAGGCGGGCACACAAAGGAAACCGCACGCCGGGGGTCGAGAATAGGAGTGTGCAGTTCCCAACCGGTCGGCTGGCCATCCGGCGCCATGCGCTGTGAGCCCCCTCTTGCTTCCAGCTGCTGGGGCACATCCTCCCCCAACCTGCCCCAGGTCCGACCGGCTCCGTTCTGGGTTCTGCCCCGGTATCAACCCCCTCCCCCCGAAGCCCCCTTCAGCACCCAGCCACCCAGCCAGCCAGCCAGCCAGCCAGCCACCCAGCCAGCCACCCAGCCAGCCAGCCACCCAGCCAGCCAGCCACCCAGCCAGCCACCCACCCACCGGCACTCTGGGTCCGTCAGGCATGTAGGGCTGCAGCCCCGCCGCCAGTCGAGCCCGCACCAGTCGGCCAGCTCGGTTGCGGCCACAGCTCGCCACCAGCCACGGGTCATCGGCGCCTTCACGGGTTTTGAAAGCATGCCATGCAGGGCGGGGCGGGCCGGGCGCAGCGGCAGGGGGGTCACGTGCATGGCGGTACAGACAGACGACAGCTGCACCCCGTGGGACTTCCTTCCTGAACGGGGTGACTGGTTCTCCGCCACGATGTGTGTCCTGACAGCCCATATGGGGGCAGCCGCCCACACAGACGCAAGATGCATCCGCCCGCGAGTGGGACCCAGCCCCCCAAAACCCTAGAGGACCACCCCCCCTGGCGGAGAACAAGTCCTCCGGGTGCGGAGTTGGTGGGGTTGGGAGGGCGGGGGTGGAGGCCGTCTTCGGGGCCCCGTGCTGACCTCCGCAGCTACCGCCCCCCACTCGCAACCAGACTGGCCCCCCAGCCACCCACCCGCTGGGTCCGGCACCACCACCACATCCGTCACGGGCGCCAGGCTCTTTATGGCGGCCGTCTCCGCCACCGGCCAGTGGAGCACCGGCAGGGGCGGCAGGGCGGGAGGGGCCGCCGGCGCTGCGCCTGTGGGTGTCGCCTTGGAGGGGGTGGGTGGCGGCGGCGGCGGCGGCGGAGGGTCAAAGTCTGCAGCCATATGCTCCACCGGCACTTGGAGCACCTGAAGGGGGAGGGCAGGAGGGGGTTGGGGTTGGTTACCACCACTCGTTCGTTGAGTGGTAACGAGGGTGTTCGGGGGTTCTAGGTGTCAAGATCCGGATAGAGCAGCGGCCGTTACGGAGCAGCAGCAGCAGCAGCAGCTGCAGCACCCACCGGTCGCACCCACCGGTCGCCTCACGGGTTGCGGGGGGATGGGCACACGGTGGGGCCGCGAGGACCTGATCTGCCCGCCCATCAGGACCCGCCCATCAGCCCCCCGCGCTGCGCACCTCAGGACGCTGCACCCCCTCCACCTCCCACCCTGCTCCCACGGCCAGTTTTCAGGTGAAACCCCTCCGCCCCTGGAGATCCTGGTACAGTTGATTCGTCACCGGGCTTTTGCTCTGGCAGCAGCGCAGTTTGAATACGTCTACCAATTTCCTATACTCCTCTGCCCCCCACCCCGGCCCTCCGCCCCTCCCCCCCGGCCCTCCGCCACCCAACCTGGCTGCTACTGCAGTCGCTGCCCAGGAACAACAGCCCGTCCATCTGCTGCTGCTGCTGCTGCCGCGGATCCGATCCGGAGCCCGGACCTGTGGAGGGCCCCGGCTGCCCCTCGGCGGCCGAGGGCGGGGCGGTGGCGGTGGCGGTGGCGGTGGACGTCGCGGCCGCCGCAGGGAGGTAGGCCAGCGCCTTGGGCACCGCGAGGGGCGGCAGCGGGGATGCTCCAGGGAGGCCCGGAGCCACCCGGGCGCACCAGGGCTTGCGACCCGCGGCGTTCAGGAGGTGCACATCTGCGGGTGACGTGGCGGGTGACATCCCCCGTACCGTGACCGACAGCCCCCCCCAGTTGAGCAGCTGCAACAGTGCAATCATCAATAACCGTATCCTCTGAATGCCGTACCGCTGATGGCCGTACCGCTCGAGAGGGAGGTTTCATGGCGGTCGCAACGCGCAGGACACTGCGGCCGTTACGGCACATGTGGGTGTGACCCATGGGTCACTTGAAAGACACTGCAATTTCTCGCCTCCCGAACCCGAACCCGAAGGTACTGTAACCCGCCAGCATCCCGACACGCAGGCAACCGCGCCACGCCAGCGCGCACTCACCCGCGGCCGAATCGCCTATCAACACCACACCCGGCTGCAACACCTCTGCCCGCAGCGGCATCCCACGCAGCTCGTACTGCACCAGCTCCACCCGCCGTACAGTCGATTCCGCGAACTCGATGGCGGCGTCTTCCAGGAAGTCCTTTCCGAACAGCCGGTCGAACATGGCCGCTACGGCATCGCTGTCGAGGGGATCGACGTCGGTGGGGAGGTCGCCCGCCATCGACGGCCCGCCACTGCGGCGCTCCGCCTCCTTCGCCTGGGCGGCCGCGAGAGCCATGGGGCCCAGGCCGGGCGGGCGGCAGTAGAGGGTGGCGCCGCAGCTGCTGACCGCCAGCGCCCCCGCGGGGAGCCCGGCCGAGGGCACAGCGGGGAAGGCGGTGACGACGGTGGTGGTGGGGTGCAGCATCCTGCGACGGCGCGTTCGGAAAGCCCCGCATGGGATGGGAGGAATCGGACGTTTGGGAAAACCACGTCGGCTGAGAGTCAGGACGTGAAGAGGTGTTCGGTGATGCTATTAGTTGTGGGTTGGACCCCGCATGCCACCAACTCTGACGGCTACACGTTGGAGCAGACGCCACAACTGCCGCCCAGTAGGGGCCGCACCTGTCAGCTTACCGCTGCAATCCTGGAGCCGTTAAGAGGGTCGCCTGGGTACGACCCTCCTTGCCTTCCACCAGCCCCTCCCTTGCCCTGGCCGACCCATGGGTCGGTCGTACGCGCCCACCTCGCCATCCACGGCCCGTTACTCAGCGTGGCCCGGAGTGGGACGCCCGTCCCGTCCCGAGCGGCTCCTCCGCCGCCACCCGCGGATATCTGAGATCCTGCGGGACCCGCAGCCCCCGACCCGCCAGCCGCCGATGAGCCGCTCCCGCCGACTCCTCCTCCGCCGCCCCCCGGCCGCTTGGCCCGCAACCCGAACTCGAGCTCCAGCGCCAGGCAGTCAAGCAGGAAGCTGAGCCCGCCAGAGTCTGGAAGGACCGGAGGGGGGAAGGATGCCCAGCGACCGGCGTGCGGGCAGGGAGGGAGGGCACGTGGCAATGTAGGTCTCGTCGAACAAAATCTGCGGCCCACCACCTCCCCTGTCCCAACCGCAGGCCCCTATGATTGAGCCCCCGGTGACATGCACCCAATGTCGGACTGGACCGTCTTACGCTTGCGTTGACGAACCCAGCACTCACGGCTGAGGTGCACCCCATGTCGGTCTGGACCGTCCCGTCCCATGCGCTGCCCGGGTCTGTGCCGACCTCTCCACGACACCTTGCGAAGGCACTGAACACGAAGCGTTGCATACCTCTGTCAAAACGCACTGAATGCAACCCTGGGGCGTCCGTCACCCGAGGGGCAAGCCCCGCCCCCCGCCCCCTGCCCCTCACGCTCCGCCCCTT
This sequence comes from Eudorina sp. 2006-703-Eu-15, assembly GCA_003117195.1. Lineage (NCBI taxonomy): Eukaryota > Viridiplantae > Chlorophyta > Chlorophyceae > Chlamydomonadales > Volvocaceae > Eudorina > Eudorina sp. 2006-703-Eu-15. The sequence continues at coordinate 899,069 of BDSI01000042.1, forward strand.
GATGATGACGATGACGAGCCGCACCCTCCCGTCTGCCACCCAATCGCCACCTACTCCCCTTTGTCCGTGTCAGCCAGCGTACACGCTCCCTCCCCTCTCACTTTCCAGCTTATGCAGCACCACCAGCAGCGGCGGCTCGAACGCGTCGCGCTCGGGGGGCGGGATGAAACACATGTCGTACACGTGGGACATGTGCTGCATGGTGTACAGCGGGTCCACGCCTGCGGTGCAATGAGGCGAAGAGGGATGCGGGGTCCCCATTTGAGACACGGGGCCGGCCATTCCTACAGTTGGGCAGTGGGGTGGCCCACGGCTAGGGGTTGCTGGCTGCGCTGGGATGACCTCCAGGGAGAGGGAGTGGGAGTGGGAGTGGGAGTGGGAGTGGGAGAGGGAGTGGGAGTGGGAGTGGGAGTGGGAGTGGGAGTGGGAGTGGGAGTGGGAGTGGGAGTGGGAGTGGGAGTGGGAGTGGGAGTGGGAGTGGGAGTGGGAGAGGGAGGGGGAGGGGGAGAGGGAGGGGGAGTGGGAGAGGGAGTGGGAGAGGGAGTGGGAGAGGGACAGAGGGACAGACGCGATGACATGACATGATCAAGCCGTGTGCGTTTCCAGGCTCGGGCCTTGCCTTGCGATTCTTCTGTGCGGGCGGGCGACTACTGCCTAATCAGGCCGCCCCAACGGCCGATTGCGTTTCCAACCATGTCCAAACCACCACCACCACCACCACCACCCTCCTGCGTGTTCGCGTGCGTCAGCGCACTCAGCCGCTACGAACACCTGCCACGAGGCGATCCAACCCAATGCAACCCGACGCAACCTTTCCCGAGCCGAGCCAGCACTCGAGTGTCGTCCGTATGGCGGCAGCGACCGGTATCGGTGCCATACCTTTCGGCAGGCCGTACAAGGGCGTATCCTGGATCATCACCACTGCGCACATCATCAGCGGCTCGGGGGCGGCGCCGCAGCTTCCCCCGGCTTCCCTGTCGTCGCCGGGCACCTGGTGGAGGGTCAACACGTGCAGCATGCCCGTGTGGATGGCCGCCACCGCCACCCCTCGAGCCGTGGTCTTCAGGGCGGTCCACTTGTTGACCGGTGCCACGCCGCTGCTGCACACCCCTCCGAGGCGTTTCGGCATGAGGCCGTCGCGCATGGCCGGAACTGGCAGAACCAGGCACGCCACCTCCGTGAGCATGCATGGACCGGCGCTGGAAGCCGCAGGCGTGACGCCCTGCGGCAGCCGCTCGCGGTGCTCCGAAAGGTCAAGTTTGAAGAGGGAGCACCGGCCATCGAAAGTGAACAGCAGCACTGCGTCCGGAGAGTCCGGCCCGAAGATGCGCAGGTGGGCGGGCACCAGGTCCATCTGCTCGACACGCTCAAAAAGGTAGAACGTCTGCTGCAGTTCCAGGGAGCCATCGATCGGCTGCCATAGTTGCAGGTGATCACCGCAGTTGACCAGCAGCTGCTGCTCGGTGGTGCAGTGTGCGCTGCGGTGGTCGGCGGGGACCCGCACAAAGGAGCCCCGAAGCGCATTGGAGACTGCCGTTGACGACTCGACCTCTTCAACTACAAATCTTACATCCTCCATTTCCCGGTGAGCTCCTCAGACTGCGAACACAGTTGACCCTAACAAACTATTAACGCCATCTCTGACTTTGTCACATATGTTATAAAAACTTAAGATGTATATTGAAAAAAGTTTTCCATCTTATTGCAAAAGATGGGCGACAGATTGTCCAGGTTACCGGCTTGCAGTTGATAACGTGTTCTCGTCCTAACGGTACAAGGTATCTGCGGCCAAAAGTTATTAATCCTCAAACGATGGTACAATCGTTACATAATTAAAAATATGATTTAGATTCCGAAATAAAGTCGTAGGTGTTGCATCAGCCAGATCAGACGCGTACCAGAGGGTTGCAACATACTGGTCACAGCAGACGCTTGCGGTAAACAGAAGATGCACATTACCCGGGAGAAGCCTCGAGGTTCGACTTTACTTCATGTCTCCGCATGTCTGTTCGTCTTCCTGCCCATGTCGCAACTCACTGCGATTTTGCGCCTGTGGCATTGTATTTCCTTTAATAAGAACAATACAACTACCAAATCACCGCCGTATCAGCAACACCAGGCGTAAAGATTTCGCTCGGGCTGGCGGGTGGGTGAGGGTGTAAACCTGCGCTGATGCCGCCGCCTCGCCGCAGCTTCGGTGTACCCGCGGATATCCCAGAAGTGTTGCAGCAGGCGCTCCAGTACCTTACTCACGGCCCTGTCCCAAATCGAGTTTTGCGGCGCGCTGACCGACGCATGCATTCGTACTCACCCCACAGCAATCTTTGGTAGACCACAACCCGGAGCGCCATGGTGGCGTTAGTTCATTTAGGCAGTGTATGGTGAGGAAGCCTCGGCTGTCGCCGGGGCTGTCACCGATGACCCGCGGGGTCCGCTGTAACATCCTAATAATAGACCACAATGTTTCATGGACTTCCATGATGTACGATGGCAGTCACTGTCGTACAAACCACATTGCATCTAAAACGCCGTACTGCACTGACCAAGCCAAAGCGGGATCGCTCCGGATGTGAGCTTGTGCGCATCCATCAGATACTGCATCGCCTGCATCCCTTCGTTAAGTACCGGACCGTAGCCATTCCTGCGGTCCCTTGACGCCGACAGCAGGCCGTCTGTCCCACACGAAAAAGTAGTCTATGGCACCGTACGGCCACCATAAATGAATCGGTGTTATCGTTGCCAGAAGTTGACCTCGGAATGTACCTCCTCAACCCATGATGCTGATGGAAGTGAGTGAGGATCCTTGTCATCCCCATGACGACAGCTTGTCAGGTCGACTTCGGCTGATCGTTGGCATGCTTGTAGGTGTGCTTGTAGGCGTTCAAATGAAACAAACCTATCAATCCAGGCCCACTGAACGCGAAGGGGGGAGGCGGGCGGCCGCGAGGGGCCACTGTCCCCCCTGACAGTGGCCCCCTTGTCCTCCATTACATTTCCGCTCCCCCTTATCAACCGAGGCCTTCTCGCAACCCTGAACTTGAGATCAAAAACAATCACGCTCCTGTCGACGAGCATGCGTCGGCACCACCGGCACTGCATGGAACAGAGGAACACCCTGCCGCCGTTCCCCCCGGCCCGTGCAGCAGCTGGGTGCGTTGCTCGGCAGCGCTGTGCGAACCCGGACTGCGCACATCCCACCCTGACCACCCTGTGAGACCAACACACCCGCAGGCTGGCTGGCTGGCAAGGGATCCCGGTCCCATCGCCATACATGCGGCTTCGGACGGGGAAGGGGGTGTTCACGTGGTATTGTGAATAACGCGCTAGGCAGGTGTGGTCAGGAAACAAGCCGGGGACCAGTTGTTCGGGCTAAGGTTTGCCATGGGCAGTTCACAATTAAATCCCGGCCCGCGGGTATAATCGAAACGTACACTCTCCAGCGGGACCGGCAACCCACATCCGCCTCGCCCTAAAACAAATTTATCATCCTATCTCGAATAAGCACCCCTGGTCTGGTCGAACCTGCAGGGCCGCACGGGGCCCCGACCGTTGCTCAAGGCCGGCCAGAGCGAGCACGCTGATCTTGATTGCACGGGAGGATGATCGTTGCAGCCCACAACCCAACGCTCCTTCTACACAACAGCCAGCCGTCGCAACATCGGAGTCATCTGCCACCAAATCTTCCAATAGCTATTGTTCTCTTGAAAATGGTTTAGAAAAGGTCCTGGAGAAAGGGCAACGCCATTTGGCATCATTCGTCTGTGCCATAAACCGCTACAGTATGTTTGTAGTCTCAAAGTCCGGCCCCACGTAACCATAAAATTGAATGGAAGTTACTCAACATTCTTGGCCAGATGAGCTTACCTTGTGCTCTGTCAAATGTGAATCTGGTGCTCTACCCGGTGCAGGTCTGCAATTGCTGGTTTATGTCGAAGCGAGTATTTGGTGTGCATTGATATCTTGTAGTGAATAGACTCCTTTATGATAATCTGCAGGGCTTGTTTGTTTGCAAGACGGTTTTGGGCCGGACCGTGTGGTTTCGTACAGTCGTTGCAATATGGCATGCAAATCGCAAGAAAAAATCGCCTGAGTCATAACTTTTCGAACCCAAGTGCATATAATCTTTCGGGCTGAGACACAGTTCGGGCGAGGCTTACGGAAACAAAGTGGCACGCATTGACCGCGACTGCGCTTACACGCGTGGCCTCGACTTTATCAGACCAAGGCCATGTCTTCATTACGCCGCGACGAAAGTTCCATTGCAACGGTGCAACGACTGATGGACGTCTTTGATGCACTCCCCGTGACCCACAACCTCCATCACCGCTCCTTAGTCACCGCCGGGAGCTCTCCACCAGATTCCCCGCTGGCTGTGAGGGGCGGCACTCCCGAGCAAGACACCCACCCCCAGTTCGCCTTTAGCCTGCCGGCATTGGCGCACCGTGCCTCGCCAGCGGCGCGCGGTCCACGACAGCGGCGACGGCGGCGATGACAGATCGGCCGCCGCCACAGTTCCCATCCATTTCTCGGGTCGGCCCCTCGCTGCTCCAACTGAGCCGTACGGTACACCCAGCTGGTGCGCTGCACATCAACTGTCAGCCGCCCCCCCCCCTTTGGCCCTTGCACCTCCATGGCCCCATCCCTGTGCACATCCCGTGCATGCCGCCGCGCCCAGCCAAACCCTCCAGGTCATCTAACACGCTTACCAGCTCCACCCCCCACACACACCCACACACACCCACACGGCCCCCCACATGCGACCCCGCGGATGATGCCCTACCACACCCTCACCCATCCGCCATCCGCCACCCCTGGAGCAGTCATATCCATCCGCCATCCGCCACCCCTGGAGCAGTTACTCAGACGGAAGGCGACGGCCTGTACTAGCCTGGCCGTAGCCTGCCTCTTCCTTGTCAGGCCAAGGCTTCTCCTCGCTCATAGCACGGCCTGGCCCGCTCAGGCCATTCCAGCACTCCCACTTGCCCCCAACCCGTCAGGTGGTCTGGGCCCCTTCTGGTCGCCACCGCGCCCACCCCGCCCGACGGCTCCGACACCGCCGGGACCCGGGCCGTCTCCGAGCAGCCCTCCGCATGCCAACCCGGCCATACAGCATCTCCTCATGACGCCATGGGCGCTCCGGTGTCGTCCGGCCGCCTGACGTTGATCGGAGCCCGCGAAATCGCCACACAAGAGCACCCCACCGAAACCCGCCGATGTCGCCCTCTCCTCCCCTTTCCCTCGCCCTCCTCGGTGCCCGTCAGCCCGTCCGCCCCTCAGTCGTCCAGGGGGTCGTCCCCCGCCACCGAGACCGAGGCGGAGTCGCTCTTGCCCGGGTGCCGCCGCACCTTCTTGACCCGCTGCTGCCCCGGGTCGAAGCCCGCCTCGGAGCTGCCGAACACCGCCCAGGAGGGGGTGGGCAGCATGTAGTCCTCCGCGCCAAAGTCGCCGCCTGCGGAGGACGGGGGGCGGGAGAGGGGGGGGGGCGAGCGGGGGGGCGGCAGGGCGGGTTGCGGCAACCAGTCGGTGGAGGTGGATAACCTGATGGCTGATGGAGAGGTAGAGCGGCGGCGGGTAGTTTACGGTGAAGGCATGCGGGCAGCCAAGGCGCATGAGCGCACCCGCAACTACACGACCAAGCGACCATGCCTCCGGTCAGCCCGAGGGATCAGATGCGACCACCATGTTCGGGTTAGCAATGCGAAGGCCAAGTGAAAGGAGATGCGTGGGACGTGAGCAAGACACCCTGCGGATGCCCCAGGTGGTCCCCCACCCAACCCACCCGCCCGCCCACCCACCCTGTCGGACCAGCTGCTGGAACCGGTCGTAGTCGATCCAGGTGTGCCACACGCCCCCGATCAGGAACTTGTCCACACGGGCCAGCAGGATGCAGCACGAGTGGGCGTGCTCGCAGGCCAGGGCGTACTCGCCTGCCAGGGCCGGGGAGGGAGAGCGAGAGGAAATTGAAGTGAAAAAGAAAGAGGGAGTGAGAGCGGGGGCGGGAGAGCGGCAGCGGAGAGGCGGGCAGGTTGCCCGACCCCCGAGAAAGGGAGGGTAAGGTTGCCGCGGAAAACAGATGTCTTGCTCTCAGGCAACCTGAGAGAGCGGAGATGAAATGGGTCGTTTCCCTCCGTGCTCCCCCCGCACTTTCCCACCACACACGCTTCTTGTTAAACACACATACACACATGTGCGTATGTGTGCAGTCCTCTTTTATTTACACACTCACACTCACACACACACACACACGCATCGCACTCTTCATGTCAACATCCACTATCGCTCGTGCACAACAATAACACTGACCTTGCCTGCTGAAGTGCTGATCATGTATTGCCTTACCTGCTTCGTATATCGCCTTACCTGTTTCGCTTGCCCCTGCCCAACTGTCACTCTATGTATGCCGTACGACTTTTGCCGCCCTACTTATGCATCAATGACGACGCATTCCATCCCCTTTGCTGCCTTGGCATGCACGCTTTTTCGCTCGCTCACATCATTACGTTATTCCGCATCGTTCGGATCGTCTTCGGCGGTGCTGACTACACGGCGTTTTGCTTGCAGGTGGGTACATTGCGATAACAACGCGCGGATCACACGCACGCACAGCATTGTGGTGTGAGTCTGCGTGGCCAAGGCAGCCGACCCGCAACAGCTGGTAGTATTCAGAGCGCGCCAAAAGCGCCCCAAAAATCAACAGCGCTCTTCCGACACCGCAGCCTTCTTTTCATTATAGGGGTCGGGCAATGGGTATATTATATACGCATATGGGCAAACTATTGGGCGCCACTGGTCCCCTCGCATGTCACGCACTCCTGTTCTGCCTGCTTAAATAACACACACACACACGCACGGACGGGTTTCCTGCTAAGCAAATGAACACCCGCCCTCACCCCCGCCCTCACGCCCGCCCTCACCCCCGCCCGCCCCCGCCGCACCTCCCCTCGCCGCGCACACCGCCTGTCCGAAGTCCACCACGTCCTGGTGGTACGGCACATTCGCCATGGTGAGGGAGGACGCGGCCCCCGCGCCGCAGTAGGTGACCCCCTTGATCTCGATGAAGTCGGGGCGGCCCAGGTCCACCAGCGCCGCGTAGGCCGCCACCTCCGCCATGTTCCACCCCTTGACCAGCGTCAGCCGGTACACTGGGGACCCACGAGCGGGGGCGGGGGCGGGGGCGTACCGGGGGCGGGGGCGGGCAGCGGGGGTTTAGGAAATTGGTCAGGGGGACGGGGGCAGCGGGGCGCGGGGGCAGCTCAAGGCGGCGGAGTGGAGGAGCGCGGTCAGAAGGGTTCGGATCTCGTTGGGGAGATCGGGTGTTGGTACGGCACAATCCATCCGGGACGCATACGGTACTTGCACCCGGCCCCCTCTGTGTAAAATGAAACTGAGCCACGAACCCGGCCCCCTCTCTGTGTGTGTGTGTGTGTCCCTCCCCACACGCAGAGTCACGGACCCTCCGTCCGCAGCCGCAGCCGCCCCGCCCCCCCCGTCCGCCTCCCTCCCCTTCGTAAGACCCACCCGTCCGCTGCCGCTTGGTTCGCAGCGCCGAGAGACAGCCCGTGAAGCGGTCCCAGTAGTCGGAGAACAGCGGCCGGTCCACGGCCTGGCGGGGTCCCGGGGAAGTCAGCGTGGGGGACGCGTGGGGGTGGGGGGTACGGTTGGCTGGGTCGGGGGTGTCCTTCCGGACCCGGTGATGTCAGCAGCGAGGAGCAGCGAGGACTCGGCGAGGCTGTTGACTGCTGTGACACGTACATCGCGTGACAGGGCAGCTTGGCAGGTCTGGTCCTCGCAGGTCTGGTCGACAGGGACATGCAGGGATCCAAAGACGCCACCGCAGGCGCTTCCGACCCCACGTGTTGGGTGTGTTTAGAAAAGAGACCCGCCCGACCAAACCAAGCACCAATATACCGTACTTGGGTGTGTGTACCCCCTCCTTCCCCGCCCCTAGAGGATTCCCCTCAGTCAAGGCCACACCCCTGATCAAGTAAGGCAATTGCCATCCGATCCCCGAGCCATCCTCGTCGACAGCAAGCAGCTAGCTCCAGTCTCCCTCCCATCACACACACACACATCACACACACACACACACACACATATATCACACACATCCCATCGTCGGTCCCCCGGATGAAATAGGTTGCGGTGTAGAGGGGTGGATCCCTGGACAAGCGGCGGCCTTGGAGGAGCTGCTGGAGCCAAGACATGGCTTCAAGGAGGCGACTGTGCCTCGGCGGACATATACAGCGCTACTGACAGCGTGTGTACAGTGGAATGAGGAGTGGCTGGCCCCTGGGCCTCTGAATATTCAGATGGTTGAAGGACAACAGGAACGCAGCGCTCCTGCGATGATAAGGGTGTACAGGCGCTGGTGTGCGTGCCTGGTGGTAGTCAAATAACGCGGCTGTAGAGCATGCGTCTGGTGGCAACGGGGCTGTAGGCACCTGGGCTAGTTGAGCTGGCTAATGGACTATCAGGTGGACGCAGTCCTCCGATGATTACGGTAGGCGGTGAGTACCCCCCTCGATGGGCGGTACAGTGTGGACTAAGTGGACTACGCCCCTCCTCATCAGAGGAGTGCTTCGGCGGTCTCCCGAATGGGGCGGGTTGCCAGCGTCGGCCCGGCAGATATGTAATGATACACACACACACACACACACCCCGGCGGGCGGGCGGGTTGCATTTCTAAACACACACACCCCGGGGGCTTCTTGTTAAACACCCCGGGGGAGACACCCCCGGGGATCGCCCTCGTGACCCCTTCCCCCCCTCTCCTCCCGGCTCCGCACCCCCGCTCCCCCGCCCCCCTCCCCCTCCCTGTCCCACCTTGAGGCTCTCCGGCGTGGCCGCGTCCACGGACACGTACAGCTGGGTGACCGGCTGCAGCTGCTGGATGCGGTCGGGGAACTGCGCGTTGGTGACCTGAGGAGGGGACGAGAGGTGGAGAAAGGGGAAGGGGGGTTCAGATGGCAGGGGTAGGAGAGGTGGTGCGGCGGGAGGCCGAATGAATGAGAAGATGCGGCAGGTTTTCCGTCCCTTCACGGCCCCGCCCCCCGCCCCGCCCCCCTCCCGCCCCGCCCCGCCCCGCCCCACCAGGAACGTGGATATCCCCCTGCTGTGCAGCTGGTCCACCAGGGCGTTGATCTCCGGGTACATGATGGGCTCACCCACCAGGGACAGCGCGCAGTGCCGGACCTGGGAGGGGGAGAGGGCGGGGAGGGGGTTGGAGGGGGCCGGAGGTGGAGCTCAAGGACGAGCGGACCTCAGAGCTGCACGGCAACCGATGCAGGGTCGCCTAATCCGGTGGTGGTGGTGGTCTTCCGAAAACAGCACGCATCCTCGTTGTCGGCGTTGGTTTCTGTCCCAGCGCGCAGTTGCAGTCCCGCCACACGCCCACCCGCGACCCGCCACACGCCCACCCGCGTTCTCAAACCTCCTCGTGCCAATCAGAACAGCGAAACCCCTTCCATTACCCAGCAAAGGACCTAGGCCCCCAACACACACCAGGTTCTTCCGCCCCCCTTCCGCTCCCCCTCTCCCGGTCCCATCCCTCCTCTCTCCCTCCCCCCTCTCCCTCCTGAGGTCCTCACCTGCAGCCCCTCCGCCACCGCCTCCGGCTTGACCCCGGGCACCCCAGAGTACTCCCGCACCATCCGCGTGTGCAGCTCCAGGGCGGTCTCCACGATGGAGTCCGGGGGGTCCATGCGCCACTTCCAGGTCTGGACGAGGCAGGGGGGAGTGAGCGTGGGTGAGGAGGGAGGGAGGGGGCAGGGGCAGGCGCAGCGGGGGACAAATTGAAAAAAGAAATAAACCCGAAGAACGAACCCGCAGCGCAGCGGGAGACGGGCCGCCGCCGCCGCGGAGTTAGATGCGGAGGTTGGGCCCGGAAGTGGAGCCCTCGCGCGAAGCCCATCCACACCAAGCCTGTGACCTTGCCCGCCCGCCCCATGTGTCGTTTCAAACAAAACTCCCGACGCCCTCCCGCCCAGCTGGCTCCGCGCAGCTCCAATCACCGGCGGCAGCGCCCGACCCCGCGCCGTCCCCGCCGGCACTTTCCCCTCCTGACACGCCCCCTTTCCCCTATATGTCTACCAATTTCCTATACCCTCCCCTCCCTTTCTTCCCCCGCACCTTGCCGACGGGGTTGGAGTGGTGCCTCCAGCAGAACACGCACTTGTTGGCGCAGGCCAGGGAGGGCGTGGCCTCCATGCAGCGGTGGCTCTCGATGCCGTAGAAGGCGTGCTTGTAGCAGCCGCCCCGGCCCCGCAGCATGGACTTGGTCCAGCGGCACATCTTGACGCCGCTGTGGCTGCCGATCAGCTTGTAGCCCTGCTTGGTCAGACTGCCGCGGACCAGCGGGGTCAGCATCTCGGGAGGGCCGTCAGCGGCGGTGGCGGCGGTGGCGGAGGCGGAGGCCGTCCGGGACTTCCCCCTGCGGGGCCCAGCGCCGCCAATGTCCTCAATGTCCACCTGGTGGTGAAGGGAGGGGTTAGGGGAGGGGATGGCGTTTGCGGTTCAGCTGTCTGGGGAGGAGGCGGGGTGGGGGGTGGGGGGCCCGAGAGCGGCGGGATGGGGCGGGGGTCAGGGAGTTGCGGCATGGCAGGCCATGGGTCCGCGTACTGCCGCAATACTCCCCCGGGGTGTGGGCGGGGCCCGGGGTTGGGACAAGTGGGAGGAGGTGAGGGGTGCCGGGTTACCTTTGGAGTCACGGGGCGTGCCCCATCCGGCTGCCAGGGGGACCTTCCCGGGTGTATCACCGCTGCCCCTGGACCGGTAGTGTATCGTATTGTCCGACGTGCCCCGGGAAGGGCCCCAGGGAGGGCCCCAGGCAGCTGATGGCTGGCTGACGGGGCTCCTTCGGCACCCAGCCGCCACCCGCCTCACCTCCGACCCAGCTCCCTCCTCGTCCTCGTCCTCCTCCTCATACTCCTCCGGGAACTCATCCTCCGCCTCCTCAGCGTCCTCCACCTCCTCCGTCGCCTTGGTCTGGGGCCCGCCGTTGCTCGCCGCCGTAGCTGCCGCTGCCCGGGAACCACTCGCCGCCGCCACCTGCGCCTGCGCTGGTGCTGGCTTCTGCTTCTGCTGCTGCTGCTGTGACGGCGCCCCGGGCTGGCTCCTGGCCACCTCCCTGTCCACCAGCTGTTGGCTCCAGGGCTCGAACTGCTGCCGCATATCCCTGGGCGAGTCCTCGTCGCCCAGACCTGGGGACGGGGTACGGGGCGCGGTTGCGCGGTAACGAAGTGGGCGTCACATCATAACAATGGTTATCTCAGTCGCCGAAATTATAAACCCAACAACGGCTGGGAGTGCAGCCTGCCGGGTGACGTATGGGGGTAAAATTGAAGAAAGAAATAAACCCGAACATCTGGGGGACGGCGGCCATAGAGTGTTATAGAATCGACACAGTTCTGTAATCTACCATGTCGCTGACATTGCGGGGCGGGCCCTGCGTGGCAGATGCCCCTCCGCAGCTCGGAGACCTCAGGCTCGACACTGGGGGCAAAACCTCGGAACTAGCAGTGCAGGTTTTAGGAGGAAGGGAGGGCGTGGAGCTGGGCTTTGCGTTCCAACCATCCGCGCGGCTGTGCCGGGTAGCCGGCCCTCTCATAGGTCCCTACGACGCTTCCTGGGCCACCCCGCGCTAGACCCCCGACCCATGATTTCATGATTTCATCCAGATCCCAGCAGCCGGAACGCCTTTCGTGACGATGTGACTGATTGTGAAAGAACAGACAGCCCCACCGGTCGACCTGCCATCGAGCACGGCCGCGTGCCTGTCCACGGCCCGCTCCATCCCCAGCTCTCCCCTGCCCCCCTGGCCCCCCGACCCACCCAGCGGCCTGAACCTCCGCGCCCCCAGCTCCCTCAGCTGGCGGTCCACCCGCCGCGCCACCGAATTGAAGTTGCCCTCGTACAGGCTGTTGCCGCAGCCCCACACCGCGAACCGCAGGTGGGACAGCGCCGCAGCGCCCAGCCGGAAGTCGCTCGCGGCGTCCTCCAGCCAGCTGGGGAGGGTGGAGAGGAGAGGCGGGCCGGGTCGGGTCGGGCGCGGGGCCGGGCCGGGTCGGGGTGAGAAGGGGCATGGCCGGGGGGCGATGTCGATGAGGAGTTGGAGCACGATGGCCGATGCGCTGACCCATGCATGAGCCCTGTTCACCCATCCACACCCAGGAGTCGAGGTATCCCCCTCCCCGCCCCCCCGCAGCGGCGGCCAAGGTCCGGTCCCCGCGGTCAGTCCAGTTCAGGTCAGGTCACCGCGACACCGGCGGCGCAGCGGAGCGGCGGTGCGCTGTGCGGTCTCCGCCGCAACCGCCATCCGCCCCGGGGATATCCCGGAGAGGCGACGCGGGGTCCGTTCACCAGCCGATTTCCCGCACCCTAGGTCGGCCCTCCCGTGCCCAGCGGATCGGACGGAGTCTATGGGACCGCGGGGAAGCCGAGGACCTGCCTGCAGAAGAACTTGGCGTTGTCCGGGGGGGAGCCGCCCTCGTACGTGCTGATGACCACCACCACCAGGGTCTCCGGGGGCTCGCTCAACAGCTGCTCAGGCTCGTACGACGCCAAGTCTGTGGCGGAGGTTGTCCGTACTGGTACGGCGGACCCGCAGGCGTCAGCAGCGGCACCCGAGTCGGTGCCGGTGGCGCGGCAGCACGTGGCGCTCCCGCAGCCATTGGCGGCGGGTGCGGTGTCCGCCGCCGCCGCAGCAGCAGCAGCCTGCGTGAGGCGCTGGGCGAGCTCCGTCGCCAGCTGCTTGCAGGTTCCCTTCGTACTGCCGTACAAAATCCTCACGGCCGCGGGCGCGGGCGCCGAAGGTGCCGCCCCGGCGGTCTTCGGCTCCTATGCATGGCAGGCAAATCAAAACGCGATTGCGGGAATTTTGTGTCTGCCGAAGGTGTTATAGCGTGGGATTCCCCTCAGCAAAAAAGCAGCCTGGGGTCGGCGGCATTGAACGACCTGTGCAGGTGGGACCCAGGGGACGGCCACCATTACAGCCTAAGACGAACGCAAACCGCAGCGCTGAAAGAGTGCCAGTGCCGCATAAAATTCGTTATCCACAATTGGTCATGAGAATGCGGGACTGCCAGCAGTTGGTTGGGCCTATCGGAGTTAAACCAACAGCGATTATTAGGGCTTGCCGGGCTGCCCCCAGGATATCCGCACATTTCACGTCAGAGTGTCAAGCGAAAGAATGCCGCTGTGTGGAAACACTGGGATCACGGCGTACCAGGCTGGCTGTCGCAGCCGGCGGCGACGGTCCGCTTTTTCCGCCCGCGTTTGCATCTCCATTTGCAGCGCTGGCATCAGTATGTGTTTTGGTTTGCTCTCGATCCCCGAACGTCTGGCCTGCCGCTTTGGCTGTTGACGGAGTGTTGCGCCATAAGTACAAGAAAGCGTACGCCAGTCCAAACAGCCATGATGTTTTGATGATAAGTATCAAGTAACTGACGAATTCCATTTCACCCAAAATTGGGATAGTATGAGTTTGCAGGGCAAGGTAACATAGCAGAGGGGCTGCGATAGAAGAATTGAAAGTGATATAACGCAGGGCAGTAATGCAAATTCCCTAGTCTCATGTTGCATTGGCAGAGTAGGGTACGACTACTGACGCAACCAAACCAGCTAGATCCGCTTGCTAACTCCCTTATACTAACTGTGTCGCTGATGTTGCTCATGTTGCCTTTCAGTCTCATACTTCACTTTTAATCTTGCTTCCTCAGCCTTCCGGCTCTGGCTTTGTAACTTATACAATTGCCAAACGAGACCTGGTTCATACAAAGCGCGTTAAGCCAGGACAACTCATCATGAGATGCAAAGATTTACCATTATGATGAACTTGTATCCTTGCTCTACACTTCACCGTGACTTGACTTGTGCCTTCGAGTGCCACCGCAACGAACGGAACGGCTGCGTTGCCGTCATCTTCCATATAAGAGACCACAATCAATGGCGAGCACGCGGCCGAACACCTCACGTGTTGGGGCGCCGGGGGCTTACTCACCTCACCGGGCACGGACCTCGGGTGACATCAGCCATTACGCCCCTCCCAACATCAAGCTGGTGGGGCCCCAGTCGGATGACCTGGAGGTGCTCATTCGCCACTACGATGGATTGCTAGACATGCGGGACAACCAGATCATGCAGCTAAGCAGCCAGCTGGAGTCTGAGCAGCGCAGGTGCGTCGTGCCTCGAGTCGGGAACGGGTAGGGTGGCCGGGTCGGCAATCCAACGGCCCACGCGCACCCAAGCGCCGCTGTTGGACAGCCCGCATCGCTTTTCCCACCCACACCCAAGCACCCAAGTGGAGTGCTGCTTCACAATTTCAATTGTCTTGGTTGACACCAGTGGCGTGCTGTTACTCCTGATTCGCGGATTGTCTTCCGCCCATCACCCAACTTTCCGCTGCACCCCCACCCGTGCTCCCCCCACTGACAGGGCGTCCATGCTCGAGAGCGAGCTGGGTCTGGCCCTGGCGGCCTCGAGCCGCGCAGAGACCGCCCACGCGGCCGAGCTGGCCAAGGTGGAGGGCGATGTGGCCCGGGTGCTGGCGGAGCGGCGGGGGCTGCTGGAGAAGCTGCAGGGCATCGAGGTGGTGGAGGACGCGGTTCGGGAGATGGTGGTGCAGATGAAGGTGCGGTGGGTGCGGATTGAGCAGAGTGCTGGGGATTGAGAGGGCCCCGCTGAGGAGGCAATGCACTCGAGTGAATTGATCGAAGTTCGGAAGGAGAGGACTGCAAGGCAGAGGCTCCGAGTGACAGCATGGCCCCCACCTGCCACGCCCACCCCGTGGTCCCCTCCCCCGGTCGGGTGTCCAGTTCCGGGTGGGTGACGACGAGCGGCCCACGGTGGAGCAGCTGCAGCAGGAGAAGGAGGCCCTCAAGGACGAGAACATCCTGACGGTGCTGGGGACGCTCAAGGCCACCCTCAAGACGCTGTGGACGTTCAAGGCAAGGGCCGTGGAGGGGGCGAGGGGGTGGGGCTGGGGCTTGGGTCCAGGCAGCTGCGGGGCACCGACCTTCCTGGGGCTTCACAGGTGGGAGAAAGGGAGCAAAGGTGGCTGCCAGGGTGGAGGGTCAAGAGGTCAGTACGGCTTCGTGGGCGGACGCGGGGACGGGGTAATAGGTTGACGGATCGATGTATCATCCCTAGGATTATCCAGGGGACGACTGCCAAGAACTGGAAGGCCGTTCGGGCGCACATGCTGCCGTGTACAGCTCCAGGACAGGGGCACCTGCGCACCTCCCGCCGGCGATGCACCCGGGCCTGTCCTTGGGCCCGGTACGGTAGCTGCACCCGAGCTCCAACCCAAACCCTCTTCAAACCCGAGAGTTGCGCGTCGCCCCGCCACGCCAGCTGTCACGTCATCGCCGCAATGCCTCCGTCGCACCTCCCTCCCTCCCCCGTCCCCTGTCCGCCTCCGTGCTCCGCTCACTCAGGTGGAGGCGGAGGAGGACATGCGGTGCTCCCGACTGGGCCGCCAGAGCGCCCACACGCAGCAGGTGCTGGGCCTCAAGGCGCGGATCCGGGAGATGGAGGCGGCGCTGAGGGAGGCGCAGCAGCAGGAGGCGGCGGCAAGGGCCTTGTGAGCGGAGGGGAGGGGGAGGGTATAGGAAATTGGTAGACATATTTATACTGCGCTGCCGCCAGAGCGAATATCCGATAGAGACTCGGGGAGGGGAGGGGGAAGGGCGGCGGTGGGTGGAGCCGACCGGGGAGGAAGGCGGGGAGCCCTGTCAGCCCGGGGTTGGAAGCGGCGGCGTGCTCTTCGTTGCGCCCGAGGCGGGGCGCGCTGTGTCAGCCGCCACTGGGCCTCGTCGTGGTGTGCAGCGGGAATTGCCGCCGCGGACTCGCCTGCAATGCATAAAAGCAACGGCTTTGGATCACGTGCACGTGGTACCCGATCCCAGCATTCCCGATTTCTCGCCCTATCCGTTCCATGCCGCCGTACCCCGCCAAACCCGCACTGTTGCCCTCTCCCCGGTCATTGGTTCTATCCTGTCCGCGAGCCCTGTCCCACCAGGTGTGATCCCCCCTCCCTGGAAAGGAGGGGACCTGCGGTACAGGTCCCGGAAGGAGGCGACCTCTGCCGCACAGTTCCCAGTAGTATGCTCTGACCTCGCGTGTCTCCCCTGCCCCGCCCCTCCTCGCGGCAGGGCGGACCAGGAGCGCGCGGCCCGCGAGGCGGTCCTGGGTGAGAGCCGAGAGGTGCTGGCGGCCATGGAGGCGCAGCAGCGGGAGGTGCTGGCGGCGCTGCGGGCGGCCACGGAGGAGGCGGCGTCCGCGCGGCGGGCCCTGGCGGCTGCCCAGGAGGAGGGGCGGCGGCGGGACGGTCTGGTGCTGAAGAACCAGCAGCTGGAGAGCGCCCGCCACTTCGACCGGGTGGCGCAGGTGAGGAGCGCCGCGGGGGCCTGCGCGCACGCAGGCGGGCAGGCAGGCCGGGCAGCCGATGCCCCGCCCTAGCACATCAAGGTTGCCGGCTTGCAAGTTCTGTACACCGAAGGAATTCTTATTCAATGATGGATTGCGTTGGGCTTGCAAGGAGGACCGGGGTCCTGCGCGTCCTCGGGGGGTGGGCCGAGGCGCTCATGGACGGTCAGTTGGGGAAGCCCGCCCCATCACGAGTTCGCGACCACCACCCGAACAGCCCGGACTCGGGTGAGGGTGAGGGTGAGGGTGAGGGTGAGGGCTCCAGGAGGGTACCGAACGAGCGGCCGCGGACTCCCCCACGGTGGCTGCTGCGGCTCATGGCGGACTGCTCGACCTCCGCCCCCTCCACCTCCGTCCCCTCGAACGCAGCCGGCGCCGTGCTGTCGGGCTTGGGCCTTGGAGACCCCTGTGCTGCCCTCAAATCTTCGATGTGAAAGAGCCCCAACCCCAGATTTCCACAGCCCCTGCCTGTGCCTTTGTTGTATCGCAGTTCCTCTCACTTTGCGCCACTAGCGCAACCCACCCCGAGCTCAACCCACCCTCAGCTACCCGCCCCTCCCACCCCGCCCACCTGCGCCCGCACACAGGGGTTGCCTCCCCTCCTGTCTCTCTCTCTCCCCTCCTGTGCAGCATCGCAGTTTGAATATGTCTACCAATTTCTTATACCCCTCCTGTCTCCTTTCCCGGGCCCTTAGTAAGTCTACCAATTTCCTGGCCCCCCCCTCCTGCCTCAGGACCGTGAGCTCCGGCTGATGCAGACGGCCCACAACCGGCAGATCGCCGCCATGCAGTCGGAGCTGGGCCGCATCAGCGACCTGATGCTTCAGAACGACCAGCTGAGGGACCGACTGCGCAGGGCACTGGACACCCGGGACCAGCTGGCGGCGCAGCTCAGGACGGCCTCTACCAGTGCGGACCTGGCGCTGAGGAGACAGGTGGGGTCTGGGGTGGGTGGGTGGGCCGTACGGGGGTCCACCTGACTGGGGCCGGAGTGGGGCCAGTGAGGTGGGAATGAGGGGGATGAGCAGGGTTTTAATGATGGGGGTGTCGCGACGTCGCCAGTACGGGTGGTGGTGGGCGTTGATGGTGGTGATTGTGGCAGCAGTGATGGTGGGGGTGGTGGTAATTGTGTATCGGCCGTGGGACACCCCCCCCCCCCCTGCCCGTCCCCCTCCCTCGCTGCAAGCTCTCGCTGCCGCCTCCCTTGTCCCCAACCCCTGCTGCTGCTGGTGATGGTGGGTGGTGGCCCCGCAGCGGTCGCTGCCCCGTGGGTCGCAGTTCGACGCCGCAAGCCTGCACTCCAACACCAGCTTCGCCCGCCCTGCCAGTGCCGGTCCCGGGCTTCTAGGCGCCAACGGCTCCCTGTCCGGGGCCGCCCCGCCCTCGCCCTCGCCCTCACCCCTGCCGGGGGGCGGCCCGGGCAGTGGTCGGCCCCGGCTCAGCGCCGCGATGGCGCTCATGGCCAGTCGGAGGGCCAAGGCGGAGGAGCAGGCCAAGGCGGAGGCGGAAGTGCTGGAGAGCCAGGACCCCGTGTATAAGGTGGGGAGGGGTGTAGGGGGATGGGTGGGTAGTGGGGGGGGGGCTCGAAGCAGGGTGACAGGAAAAACAGGAACCCAGAATGAACCCCGGGCTAACTTATCACAGGTTGGAGGATGTGCACACGTGCACGAGGGTGGACATTGAGAGGAAGTGTATCCGTCGGCTGCTCGGCTCGGCTTGGGGTGATGAAGGGGTACGACGCTGCCACATTCCATCATCCGGGACGTCTGTTCATCCCTCGGCATCTTCCTGCCTCCCTGCCATCTGCAACCCATGGGGCCGGAGAAGTTGGTTGGAAGGCCAGCTTGGGTTTGTTGGCAGCAGGTAGAGGTCTAAGAACCGTCCTCGCCCTGCCGCGGCCCTGAAACGTAGCGCTTCTGAAACGCAACCGCAACCGCAACCGCCCGCGCAATGCCACGTCCGGGGACGACCGTACCGGTTACACCCGTCTCGCCCCTGCCGCGGCCCTCCTGCCCCTCCCTCCCGCACTCCCTCCCCGCCAGACGCTGGTGAATGTGAACAAGCTGCACCGGGCGGTTCGCAGTCAGATCCGGGAGGTCAAGAGGGACCTGTCGGAGGCGCAGCCGTCCTGGGCCAAGGCGCGGCAGGCGCAGCAGGCATCCGGTCGCGGGTGAGGCGGAGGCTGGCACGGCTGGCGCGATCGATTTGTTCATATTTTGTCGGCCTGACAACGGCTGTATACGTCTGGTTCGGCGCAGGACGCAGGACTCCGTGCTCGTTTGTTGCCGAATAAGGGATCATCACTATCGAGGGCCTCAAAGCTCCGACCCAGCAGCGATGGCGTTTGCCGGGGTGATGAGCCACATGTGCAGGTTGGCTCGGGGGCTGCTGTCCGACGAAGGGTGTGGAGCTGGGAGGGGGGTGTCGGCTCAGTGAGGCTGTACAGCAGGTGGGGCGACACGAGGGGTGCAGCCCTTGGGTCTCGTCGAGGCTGTGGGAGCGGCCACGTTGCCGCTGCAGATGCGGACGGCCCAAGTGCCCACCGGAGACCCCCTGTTGAGAGATACACACGAGGGGCGGGATGGCCGTCAATGACCGAGGCGCGCAACGGGATCACGGGCCGCCTGGCGGCCATGGAGGCGTTCGCTCGCGACTTGGTGTGTTGCTGTCGTGGGAGCTGGATCGTGAGGGCAGTCTCTCCCGGACCCGCACGCGGCGAGGCGCGGCTGCGTTGCCCGCCTGACGGCCACAGGGAGCTCCGCCATGACTGTGATCTTTTGTTTTCTCTTCCATGCACATATCCTTTTATATCTTTTTTATGGTGATAGTGTATCGCTTGTTTCGATGCAGTGGTTCTTTTTTAAACGCTTCCGGGATGTTCGACCGCGGCGTTTCTCTATCGCATCCTCGTTGTCTTTCCGAAATCGCGATGCCTGGAACTCGTCGTTCCGAGCTCTTGTGCACAAACAAGACAAAATCTGATTTAGATCGCGACCTGTCGCGACATATTGCATGGCCGCGTTTGTCGCCGCTGCCGGCTTGACGTTGGTGCAATCCGCGGACTTATCGACGCCGCGTGGCTGACCCGTGGGTCTCGCAGAGCCCTAGGCGAGCCTATACTTCCTATCCGGTCGCGGTACACTTCGCGTATCCGGTCGTACATTCTGGATGTCACGTTTTACAATATACAAATCTGTAAGACGCGGCAGTGCCGTGACTGCCTGAAGGTCTTCGCGCCCAGCTGTTGTGAGACAGCACCGCTGGTTACGCGGCCTAACCGGGCAGCGAATTTGTCTTCGTTGACAGAACCCTTCCTTCACTGCCGTCATCCATGAACTGAAACCTAACGGCCGTACTGTAATGCCATGGTTGAAATAGCGGCGCGATTGCCAGGCAGAGCGTAGCTGTGCGCGTTGGGTTCGCGTTGCCGCTCAGCTGCCTTTCACGCGGGCGAACGGCCAAGCCCAAAGTCAGCCCGGAAGCCTACACCCATTAACAAATTAACAATGTTCAGCAGCAGCAGCGGCTGGTGCGACCGCGGATCGTTGTGACCACCGACAGCCGCGGGCTGGCTCGGCATCCACAGCCAGCTTTGGACGGCGCGGTCAGCGCATCACGTACGTGGCCGAGCAGGATCCGCAGCTCAGCAACAAGAGAGCAACAGATCGACTTGACGCGCGCGGGACTACACCCGCCGCCTGTTCGCTGCTGGGCCCCAGCTAGGCCGCCGCCGCTCGCGGCTGTGATCGCCGCACCGTTCGCTGCCAGGGTCGCGGCCAGGAGGCCCATCCAGCCCACTGGCCGGGGGGACCATGAGACCCACGGGTCAGGGGGCCACGATCCTCCGCGCCCACCACCACACCGACATGCATCTTCGCCGCTCCGCCTCGGCCAGATACCCTGCTGCTCACACCCCCGCGAGGACGGTGACCCGCGTTGGTGGTGGCCTCCCGCTGCCAGCCGGCCAGCGGAACCGGCGAGCTGGCGGCGGCAGCGGTGGCGGCGCTGCCGACACCGCGAACGTGCCGCGGAGAGCGCCGCCTCGGCGCCGGGTCATTTGCACCTCGGCCGCCTGGTGCAGCAGCGGGATGCCCCGAGTGACCGCACCCGCGGTGGCGCACCCCCCGGGCCCCGAGGAAACAGGCGCTGCCGGTGAGGCCAGTGAGGCAGCCCTGGCGGGGGACCGGGCCCTGGGGGCCTGCGGGCGCAGCCGCCCGGAGCCGCAGACCTCCCTGGCCACGGCTCCTGTGGAGGAGCCCAACCCGTCACCGGCCCCCCCTCCGAATGGCGGGCAGTTGGCTGCCGTCCCGGAGGCAGATGGGGATGCCGAGATGCAGGCGGTGGCGGGTGCGGGCGCTACAGCAGGGCCGTCGCTGTCAGCCCAGTCACAGGTCGTCGCCCTAACCCACAGGGACATGGACATGGGTGCCGCCGCGGGGCCCCCGGCGGGTGCGCTCCAGGGTTGCCGGCAGAGGTGGCAGCGGGCGGCCCTCTTCGCCGCCTGGGGCCTGGCCGGGGCGGTCTTGAGGTTGAGGCCGGTGGAGCTGGAGCTGCTGCTGCTGGCGCACCTGCAGGGCGTGAGGCGGGCGCTGGAGGGGACCGCGGGGCGGGCGGCCGCCGCGGTCCTTACAACGGGGAAGACGAGGGGGATGAAACCGCTGGCGGCGGTGCCGGAGCCCGTTCCGACGTCACCAGCCGCAGCGTACACCCCTGACGGGGCGGTGGGGGGTGTCCAGCTGCCTGCCTCCCGGGAGGGGCCCCTCGTGGAGGCCGCGACCGCTCACTTGGCTCCGGCGGAGACCGCCGCGGAGGCGAGGGCAGCGGCGCCCGGGACTGAGGCCCGGGTGGCCGCGGGCCTCAGCCCTGAGGACAGGACTGCGGAAACAGAGCGCAGCGACGGGGGCCTTACCGGTATCCGCGTCAGCGGCGGTGGTCACGGCGGCTGGGGCGCCGCCGCCGCCACCGCCCTGGAACATCCGGTCAGTGAACTTCACGGGATGCTGCTGGACAGGGTGGTGGACGCTCCAGCCCCTCTCTGTAGGAGCCCTGGCCGGACCGGGGCGGCGCGTGCGGCCATGGCGACGACCCAGCCGGCGCCGACGGCAGCGCCAGAGGTCCCGCCTCAGCCCGCGCCGGCGGAACCGGCCACGCGGGCCCCGGCGATTTGGTTGGCGTCATTCACATGCACGTGGGCGACCTGGACCGCGTCATTGGTACAGGGATGGCGGCGGGCCGTCACCGGCGTTGCAGCCGCCCTGGCGGCCCTGGCGGGCGGAGTGCGTCCCCTGGAGCCGGATCTGGATCTGGATCTGGAGCGGCAGCTTGAGGCAGCCCTTGCGCGGGCGAGTGAGCTGTGCGGTGTGCTGGCGGCGGAGGTGGAGGAGGCGGTGCGGCTGCAGGGGGAGCTGAGGGAGGGGCTGAGGGCTGCGGCGGCGGCGGAGCGAGCACGGGCGGAGGCGGAGGAGCAGGCGGCCCGGGAGCAGGTGCGGGCCGGCGAGGGTCCGTGAGGGAGGGAGGGCGTCGGGTGAAGAGGGCCAAAGTGTTCCGTTGCGTTGCGTTGCCTGTGCTGCATTGCGTTGCGTGGCGTGGCGTGGCGTGGCGGTGTGTGGTGATGTGTGGTGGTGTGCGGAGACCCGTCGGTCGCGGGCCAGCGGCCGTTGCAGTCCCAAGTGCCGAATGGGTTTTAACCTCAAGCGGCAAGGGCCTCGTCGACTGCCCGGCTCCCCCCCCCCCGACAGCCCACATTTCCGCTCCTTTTGCACGGACTGACGGGCGGCTGCCGCCTCTCCTGCATCCTCCCGCGCCCCCTTCCTTCGCCCCACACACTCACCAACACTGTCAGGCCCGGGCCAACGCACTCCAGGGACAGCTCCTGGTGGCCCGGGACGAGCTGGCGGCCATGGAGGCGCGGCGGACCAGTCTGGTGGGTGTTGCGGAGTCGATGGGGGGCTCCACGGAGGGATGCCGACTGCGTGGGTGTTTCGGAGGACCGCCGGGACCTTGAAGGGAGGGGGCAGGCCGGGTAGGGGGCAGGGGCGTCCCAAGGAGTTTGTTATCCAATCAATGCGGGGTTCGCTACCAGGCTATGCACTTCAATTGGGTTGTCGGCACCCAACTTACCGAGGCTGGCATCGAAGGCCAGATTGAAGAAGCGACCTGGCCTTTTGCAACGGCCCTGCTTCAGCGCCGAGGGTACGGCAAGGAGAGCGGTGACAAATCCACTCCCTGCCCCTTGCACGCTCTTGCGCTCCTTCCTAGGGCGATGCTCTTCATGGCCGTATTCTTGTTATCGTTTGCACAGCAATATGTGGTGCCGTACGAGGTGCCATTGATTCTGGAGTTCGCCATGGACTGCCAAGTATTGTCATGGTACGGCACACCTGAGCCAGCACGTGCACTACCGCCTCCTCCCCCCTTCCTCCCCTCCTCCCCTCCCCCATCTTCTTGCCGGCAGCAGCACAACACCGCTCCCTTCCCCTTGCGCGCAGGAGAACGAAAAGTTGGCCCTGGAGATGCAACTGGAGGCCGTCGGGCTGCGGACGCTGCAGGCGGAGGGCGAGGCGGAGGCAGCTCGCGGGGCGGCGGAGGCGGCGCTGCGACAGCTGGTGCACCTGCAGAAACATTGCAGCGCGAGCCCGCATCTGCACCCGCACCATCGCGGGGGCCTGCATCGGCCGCATCATCGTCCCACGCAGCGGCATCGACAGCAGCTGCAGCTGCAGCGGCGGCGCCGTCAGCAGCAGGCTCAGGGTGCGGCTCCGAAGGGTGCGCACTGTGACGCGAGCCTGCCCACAGGGGTCAGCACAAGAGCAGAGACCCGGAGTCCACGGGATCCGTTCACGGGGCCACATGCCCGCATTCACCGCGGCGGCGGCGGCGGCGGCGCAGCTGCCGGGCATACGGCGGCGGCATGTGGATCGGCGAGGGAGCCGCCCCCGCAGCCGCAGTCGTCGGAAACTGCGACGGCCGACACGATGGCGCCCTGCTGCTCTGCGGCGGTGCATCCACAGCAGCCGGTCCAGCCGGTGGCTCGCAGCCACCGCAGCGGAAGCTGCAGGAAGGTGGGGCCGGCTGGAGCAGGAGGAAGGGCGCCTCCGGGCGGGCGCGCGGATCGTGCCGGTGGTCCGCAGCCCCTGACGGCGGGGGCGCTGTCAGCTGCTGAGGTGGCGACGGTGGGGTGGTCCGGGGGGTCGGGATGTTGGGGACCGCAGCCGCCACCGCCGGTCAAACAGGTGGCGGCGGCCGCGCCGGCCCTCCCTTTCTGCTCCCAGCCGCAGCCGCATCAGCCGCCCCTCCCGGGGGACTTCGAGGTGGGGCTGGGACCCGCGGACATCCGGGTGCAGTTGCGCCACGTCAGCCAGCTCGCGCACGAAGCGGTGAGTGTGAATGCCGTACATTTGCAGCCCGCAGACCGGAGGTGCCGATGTGGGTGGGCGGTGCACCACCGGTGGTCACCAACCGGGTGAGGGGAGAAGGGGTATCCCCAACCCGGGATACCTGGATCAGCCCATGGCACGGCATCCAGGGTGGGGCACAGTTAAAGCAACTCCAGGGCGGCACTTGAACAGCAGGCCCAGCCAGCCACCCTGGAAGCCACTGCCCACCTTGGAGACCGTTTGGGCACGTTTGGGACTTGAAGTGAAACATGCAGGTCCCCGTACTGTTGCAGGGCCGGGAGCTGTTGCAGCTGTCCCAGCAGCAGTCCGAGCCGGGCGGCGGATGTGCGCCCCTCGCTGAGCTGGCGCTCCGGAGACGCCTCTGCGGGCCGCTGGACCACCTGCCGCACCTGTCTTGGCCGCCGCAGCCGCAGCCACCGCAACCCGCGCAGCCACGGAGCCACCCCAGATCTCACCCGGCTTCCCCTCCACGTGATCCACCACCTTATCTCAAGGCGCGTGAGGATAAGGAGCAGCAGCAGCCGCCGCCGCAGCAGCCGCCGCCGCAGCACAACCATCATATGACGTGTGGGGTGGTTCCTGATCCCTCCCCGGGGTACTACTCGCCGCAAGTCTCCGTCTCCGTCTCCGTCTCCCACCCGGTTGATCCGCAGCTGCGCCCGCCGCAGCCGCCCCGCTGGCCCCCCGATGTGGAGGCCCGCCTCGTGGCCCACTCTCTTCTGGCCTGGATGGCCCGACGGGTGTGGCAGGACCCGCTGGCCTGGCTGGGCGTGATGCTGCAGCTGCCGGCAGCGCCGGCCACGGACCCACGGGTCCGTATCCCAGGGTTGCACGCGTCGTCACCGGAGGGAAGGGAGCTGGCTCTGCTACGCGCCCGCATCGCCCGGCAGGCGTACGAGGCGGCTCTCAGACGGGAGGAGGAGGAAGAGGAGGAGGTGGATAACGGCAACGGCAACGATGGCGACATCAGCAACGGTGAAGGCCACGCCAGCAACGCCAAGCTGCGCGCCCGCAGGAGTCGATGCGTCGCCGCCAGCGCTGCTCCCCGCCCTGTCCAGCGGGGTAGGGCCGCGGGGGCGGCCACGGGGTCGGCAGCGGAGGCCGACGAAGCTGTTGCGCAAAGCCTGGCGGCTTGGCTGCTCCACCATGCTGCGACTGGGGGACCGGACGGCAGCAGCAGCAGGAGCAGCAGCCCCGACACGGCGGCGGCTGGAGACCCGCAGCGCCGCCCTGCGCCTGCGGAGCTGCTGGCCTCCCTCCTGGTCGCAGCACCCCGCCTCCGGCCGCTGGCCTCTGCGGCGCTGCGACTGGGGCTGATGGTGGCGGCAGCGCACCCGCGGCTGCGGCTGACGGTGTCGCCTCCGCTGGTGGAGAGCACGACGGCTTCTTCGGGGTCACCGGGGCGGACCGGCCCATCGGCGACCCGCGGCGGCGGCCACCGTCAGACCTCGGTGGGGCAGGCGCCTGGGGGTCCGCGGGCCAATGATGACAGCAACGGGGTCTGCGACGGCATCGGCACCGTTGCCTGGAGCGAGTGCTTGTGTGCGGCCCGTGGCCAGGGCCAGGGCCAGGGCCAGGGTCAGAGCCAGAGCCAGGGCGGCGGCCGATACACAGTGGTTCGGGAGCTGAGGCTGGGGGGATGGATGTCAGAGGCGGGTGCCGGCGCTGGCTGTTGCTGCGGCGGGGGCGGCGGAGACGACGACGACGAGCGCTTGTTCGCCGACGACGGCGACAGACGGATGCCGAGTGGCGGCTTCCTGGTCAGCTCGGACTCGGAGGAAATTGTGTACGGCACCACCAACCGCCTGCTGCCGTCGGAGCCGGCGCAGCTGCGTCGGCTGTTGCTGTGCACATCGCAGCCAGGGCTGGCGTTCGTTGACGAGCACGGCAACGTCGTACCCGATTTGCCGTACTTGGTGCAGGAGGAGGTGCACACTTGTTTGTTGGCACGGCCGGTGCGCGTGGGTGGCTGCGATACCTCCGCGGACTCCTGAACCGGACCCCGAACGGACCTTAGCGCGGCGCGTCGCCAACAGCTCTTGAGGTCCAAAAGCCTGCCACCGTGCGGATGCATGTCTGTTCGGGTCGGTGGGTCGGTGGGTCGGTGGGTCGCCCAGTGTCTAGGACTTCCCCAGAGGGTCGGTCGGGGCACGGCATCAGGCAAACCTGAAGACGTGCAACGGGTCATCGGCGTTGGGCTGCGCATCGTGGTGGTGTTGGTGATGGCGCCAGAGAGATCTGAGCTGGTTGGCCCCGGGGGCTGTGACCCCCTCACGGGGGCATCTGGAGGTGTGGTGGCAGTGCTCGGACGAGGGGTCCCCGCCGGATGAGGTCAGGCCGGATGTGTCGGACCCGCCCGGGGGAGCTGACACGCAGGGCCGCGGGCAGATGCAGGGCGGCGCAGCGTCCCGGTTCAGGATACCGTACCAGGCATCAGGACAGCGGCTGCTGGGACGCTGCTGGGGAGTCCGAAGGGCTGCCTGATCACGGAGGCCCCGTCTGCACATCCCTCACCTGGTCACTTGTAAACGCATACCGCACACAGGTCGTCCTGCCTTGGCAGCAATCCCCGCTTTGGGATGCAACTCATGCATTCATGGCGCTGAAACCTGTCTCCAAACCCGTCTCGTTAACGTGCTGAGCTGCATCGGATGATGGCTAATGAATTTTGCTGGCAAGCAATAGGTGAGGGTTTGGATTATGAAGAGATTCATTACATTTCAAGTACATACATGACGTAGTATTTATGATACGGACCGCGCATCGGGCACTTGCGTGGGCTGTCACAACCCTCCCTACCAAACGGCGGATCGCTAGGTGCCGGTGCCTGGATCCAGCGGCAACCAGCTGCAATCAGCGCGCACTGCGGGGCGGGGAAGAGAGTGGCCATAGCGCCCATAACAATGTTGTCGTTGCTTTTGCGTCATCACGCACACAGCCGGCGCCCCCTCAAACCTTCCTTCGGACGGAACGCAATGACGGCCTAGCAATCCAGCGCACTTCACAGACACAGCGCAAACTGTGGCGCGCGCGTGCTTCCGCTTTTCGCAACACAAACAAGCACAGATGGCGCTGATCCTCCAACGGTATCAACGTGCTTATGTGCAGACGTACTACGCGCAGACTACTAGCCGCAGACCTACTAGTACTAGCCGCAGGCGTACCAGCCAAGTCACCCTCTAGGGACGGCCGACTACGCGTGTCTCCATACCGGCCAGGGTAATGCTATGCTTTGGGTCCCAAAGTGAGCTATACTAGGAATCAATATTCTCAAATCGGCGGACGCATCCGAGCGAGGGCGGAGGGTGCTGGCACACGCACAGCTGCCCCTGCGACCCCACCTCGCACCTCCACGGGCCACGGCCACGCCAGCCGTACAGGAATTTTGTGAGTACAACCCTCATAAAATTCCTCCGCCAAAACTGAACACGTGGGCACTTCCAAAATAATCAGCCACAGACACGCGGAAACAGCTTTTGTGCGCACAGACACAGACTGGAATGCAGCAGGGTGTGCGTCAAGACACGCCGGCGGGTTTGCCGACCCGCAATCGTTATTCCCACAGCTGCTTTGTCTAGGCGCAACCTCAGCCACCACCAACCAACACAGCCACACAGTCCACACAACCACATCCAAACAACCGAAAACACGGTTTACATGAAAACACACCTGCTCTACCAGGGCGCCCCCACACCGCGCGGGCGGTGCAGATCCACACCCCCATGCCGCTGCCCCCACACCGCAGCGACCAGGCCACCCTCATGTACATCATTGGCGCTGACGGCCATATCGCTTTAAAACAGGCCCCGCCAACTACCAACTACCAACTACCTACCCGGTTACACCCCGCGGCATGCTACATCAGCCGAGCCAATGGTGAGATGCAAGACGCATGCCGTACACCAGTTTAACTAAATGCCCAGCTTCGGACAGACAGCATACGTTCCCCGAAGCGCCCCCAAGGCCCCATCGCCCCACCCGTCCGCCCTCAGTGCACCTACCCACTGCGGACCAGAACAAGGGGGTTTCCTCCCACACGTTCGACTGGTCAATTTGCGGATTACACGCCGCCTTGAGACACGGTTTCGGAGTGAACGGATGCCTCATCTACCCCTCTCCCGGGCCCCCCCCCTCCGCCACCCACACCCACACCATATCACCATCTGCCTGCTCGAAAATCTGCTGATGCAAGCCGTGTTGCGCAGTTTCCCTGAACCCATCCCCGCCGCGGTCTGTGCCGTACTCGCACCGCCCGCCGTACCCTCGCTGTCTCCCCATGCAACACGCTGGCGCCCCCCATGGCATCTCCCCTCAAGTAGCCCCGTCCCGTCCCCAGTTTGGACCTTACAACCACCCACCGCAGCCGATGAACTCCGGGCAGCCAAGAGCCTCCCCCCTGGACCTGACTCAACACACACGGCCCCATCTAGACCTCTCGCACGGCACAGCAGCGGCTGAGCACGACCCGCCATGAAGCCGAAAACCCCTCCAGACCCCCCTCTCCGCCGTCCCCGCCCATCGGCTGTCCGCATGCCAAGGCCATTTCCGCAGGCATGCCTTCTGAGACACGCGGAACCCACAACCCCGAGAGCGAGAGCGCCCCCCTTCGGCCTCCGCGGCCGCGCAGGGCGGCGACAGGCTGACAATCAATGAGGCAGACGCCGTCGACGTCGCCGGCTTCAGACCTCTGCCCTCTCGCTTTCCCTCGCCCCTGTACCTCTACCTCTCCGGCAGTCACAAGTCCCATGTCCATGTTGGTCCTACGCAGACCGGCTCTCGACAGTACGGCAACGTACGGGTGCCCAGGACAACCCTTTTACCCTGTGCCCACTTCACAGACACCGGCCGGCCCCGTCTGTCCCTGGCCATCTCACCTGTTCCCCTGACCCGCTGCGTCCTCCTCCTCCTCCCCAGCCCCGCCCCGCCCTGCACCATTTCACCAAAACCCCAAACACACACGCCAGGGCCTCAGGCCGCCCGTCCATCGGCGCTGCGTCTGCGCAGCGCGCATTCCCTCAAACTGCAAACAAGTATCATGATCTCGCACTGGGAGGCCCCATTGCATCGTGGGCGCTAAGGAAAGCAGAAGGCAGTGCTCCACCCCACCACCCACCCCCACCACCGGTTAAAACCCATTCCCCACAGTCCCCTACGCATGCGCGTATCCTCCACCCTCCACATGTCCCCCCTTCCCCCCGGCAAGAAGAAAGATGGGCACAAGAAGAATGATCTGCCAATCCACCAAAGAGCAAGGGGCTCATCCCTGGCCTTCACGTGCAGGGTTGCACTTCACGCCATCGTAGAAAAGTCAAGTCACATGCGTATTCAGCCCGGCAGTTGGGTTCCTCGCACATCTGCACTGGTACTGGTCCCCGACCTCCCGTGCCTGTAGAGTGTAGACCGTCAAGAAACCATCCCGGGCACGGTAAGGGATTACGGCGCCTGCAACGCCAACAGCCCTCAGGCTCAGGCACTCCGATCCTGCAGGCGGCCGTCCCAGCAGCCCTTCCCGGCCCAAAGCCCGCAAGGCGCCGCGTCCCCCGCGCCGCGTCCCCCGCGCCGCGTCCCCCGCGCCGCGTCCCCCGCGCCGCGTCCCCCGCGCCGCGTCCCCCTCCAGCACCCTCCAGGTTGCGCCGATGCGAAGTGCCTGGCTATTGCCCTACAATGTCGTACGAGCCAAAATAGGGCATTGCCCAATGGATGCACTACGGGCGGGTGTAACGGCTGGCCAGTCCCCGGCATGAATCTGCCCAAGATAGCGTGGAGCATGCGATCAGAGTGGAGCATGCGATCTTCATCCCCCCAAAACGAAACTGAATAGTTACGTGACCGACACACGCTTGGGACCCATGGGTCAGTCGTGCCATGGCCCTCTTCCTGGATTCAGTGTCTGGTGGCCCAGAGCTCCGCATGCCAGTGCGAGGGCGCTCCCCGGCGAATTGCCATGGTGGGGCCTTCCCCCAGACCCTCCCTATGAGGTACGTCAGAGCACCCCCTGACTGGTGGTCAAACCACATACACACACCTCCACACACGTGTGCGAAAAACGGCGCACCCAGGCAATGTGGACCTCTCAGACCTCTCTTTCTCTTTTGCGCCTGACCGACCTCCCGGGTGGAGCTGACTCCAGAGATGCGCCCCTGCCAGACGGGATGGAAACCGCGACATCGCGCACCAACATACGCACACTACAGAAAGGCACAGCGGTCTTGCCGTTCGGGCTGATAGGTGAGCAGCACTAGGGCTGCCCCAGGCCCTCCCGTCTGATACTCAACCTCCCTCTCACTCTAACTCTCTTTCTCACACTCTCACACACACACTGGTGCGGCTCAGTTTCGCCGCGCAGACACATTCACTCGCGGATGCGTTTCGCCAAACACACACAAACAAGAAAACCTCACATACATTTCTCTTTAGAGCTTTCTCTCACTCCAGCATCGCCTCGACGCACACTCACACGCAGACACACCCAAGAATAGGGGCCGGGGCTGGGCCAGTCGTGTGGCATACATACATTAGGGGCATTTCCGGACCTAGCTGTGCCCCTTTGCATGTCACGCACTCCTGCTCTGCTGCCTGCCTACGAACACACCCGAGGAAACAAGCTCGACACCTTCCTCGACGCGGCCTTGCGTCGAACCATGTCGCCCGGGCTCCTTCCTGCTGCAGGCCCAGGCAACCCAGGTCGTGCAGGTCTTGTCGCGGGATCCTTGTCCTCAGGCCCTCCCTAGCAAGGCAGCCGAGGACAACCGCCTGATCCCCCGCGCCTGGGCGCACCCGGGGGAAGCATCCCAGCCCTCACATTCCGCACACACCGTCCCCGAGCCCCGACATGTCTCGTTGGTGGCTGCGCCCAGCACCCCATCTCCGACAGTCGTACCTACCCCAGCCGCACCCGCGAGGCGCAGCACCTTGGCCACGCCATCATGCATCATAACAAAAAACAATACGTTTTCCCACGTGCGGGGGGGGGTCTTATTTAAGGGATAAGAAAAATCTGCTGCAGGCGAACCCACTTCCTGCGATCCATGCCGAGGCGACTCAGCCAGCACGTCTGCTGGATTGCTGGACCGCAGACTTCGATCGACTTTGCCGTCAGGTCCGCACCACCACCGCCAGAGGCGCCAGCTCGTGCGCCAGTTGCGCCTTCACCAGCGCCGCGCTGCTGGCCAGCTCCGTCGCGTACGACACTGCCGTCCGCTCGTCCGTCGCCGCCGCCAGCAGGCCGTACCATTCCAGCAGGCACTCGGCCGCGTTCAGCATCGCCGGCGCCGCGGCCAACAGATCGCTCCGCAGCGACTCAGCGGCGTCGCTGCCGCCATGCTCCTCCTCCGTCCGCACGGCGAGATCCGAGACCGCGGCCTCGCGCGCGCGCATCAACAGCCCCAAGATGCCAGTCAGGCAGGATCGGAAGCTGCTCAGGGCCGCGCTCGCGTCCGGCGAGGAGCTGCCGCCCGAGTTGTTCGTCGCCGCCGCCAGCGCCCGAGCCGCCGCCAGCTGCGCCCGCGGGACCTGCTGCAGGAGGCCCCACGCGCGACCCAGAGCCGCAGCGGCGGCCACCGAAGCCGGGGTCTCGGCGGTAGGAGCGGCGGCGGCCGTGACCCGGTCAGCCCCGCCATCGGGGGTGACGCCGACGCCGCCGGATGTCGCAAGGTCCATCTCCTCCGTCTGCCCAGGAGGCTCCGCAGCATAGTACGCATGCCGTAGCTGCCTGCCGTACATGTCCATGGCTGGTCGAGCGTGGAGATTCGGCGCCGCCGGTACGACGCGACGTATCATCAGTGGCGGCGGCGGCGCTGGTCCCCCGCCATAGACTGCCGGTCGGAGACCAGCGGCGGTCTGCACGTACTGTATGGTGCCGTACGGTGGCGGCATGGGCACTGAATAATACGGCCGACGCGGCGCCTGCAGGGCCGGCTCGCGCTGCAGCGGCTGCAGCGGCTCCTGCGTCGCCTGATACGGCTGCGGCTGCGACTGGGGAGGCGGCGGCACCGGCGGCGCCTGCAGGGCCAGCAACCTCTCCACCGGAATCCCCGCCCGGACCGCGAGCAACAGGAACTCCTCAAAGGCACGGCGCTGCGCCGCGTCGTCTTCTGGGCCGTCGCCGCCGTGCCTGGCCGGCGCGGTTCCGAATCCAGGAGCGACCTCGGGACCCTCTTGCAGCTTCATCACCGGCGCCGTGGTGGCCACCGACAGCGGCTGCTGTTCCGCCCCCCCTGAGGTGTGGCGTGGGGCGGCCGTCGCCACCGCCACCGCCGCCGAGTCGCAGGCTGGAATGCTCGCCGACCGGCGGCGCTTGCACGACGGCGGCGGCGCCGCCGCGTCCTCTCCCTCCTCCCCCTCCGCATCTCCGTCCCAGCTTTGCTTCCACTTCTCGGCCAACGGCCGACTCATCGTCGCGGCGGCGGCCCCAGCCACATCGGCAGGCAACCTCGCCGCCGCCGCGGTTCCGGCCATCGCCGCAACGGCCGTGCCATCCGTCGTCTCCGTCGCGTTGTCCTCCGCCGTGTCGGCCCTGGCTGCTGCGCCCTTGCCCCCCCGTCCGCCCCCCCCAGACATCTCCACCACGTCACCCAAGCCCAGCTCCATTGCGAGGTCAGTTCGCAGCGTGATGTACAGCAGGCGGCGGCCGTTCATACGGCGCGTGACGGGGACCTGTCGTATCGTACATCCGGGCGGGAGGCAGCACGGCGGGAAGCCTCAAGGCCGCAGACGGCTTCAAGAAAACGCTCAAGAGCACTGGGCTACGAATACAGCAGATAAGCAGGTCCTGATCCCGACCAGATCACGGGCATACAGAGGAACGGCCACTACGGAGAGGGAGCGTGTGTGTGAGAGTGTGTACCTGCAGTGCCGTACAGCCGTGGGATCCCGTTGGGCCCACGAGGCACTGGAGGCGCTCCTCTTCCCGCGGTGTCGCGGGGCCGTCGTCGGTGCTGGCTGCCGCCCCCGCTGCTGCTGCGGCGGCGGTGGAGGTGGAGTACCGGATGACGACCTCCACGGGCGCGGCACCGCTCCGTTGGGGATGAGGCAGCGCCTGATACCAGAGGATTGAGGGCTTCGATTAGGCAGGTAGGGACCGAACAACACCGGCCACGGACAGGGCCAGAAATCCCCAACACCTAGAAGCTAGCACGCATGCCCGAGCAGAGCTGCTGAAATGCCGCATCTTAACCGCCCCGCACCAAAATACAAGATGAAAAGGAGGATGCTTTTGGCGTAACCGGGATGAGAACAGAGCCCATAACGTTCTTGTGGCCGGCCGCTGGCCCAACAACGAGTCGGATCCGGCCCCGTCGGTGGTTACGCGCACCTTGATGATGTTGGCGGGCAGGGGCAGGTGCTTCTTGCTGCCCACGGCGCCTGTGCACGACCGCATCACCGTCGGCTTGCCGCCCGCGGGTCGCCGAACGACAATGGGCAGCGACAACGTGGCTGGCAGGCGCTTGCGACTGCCACCGCCGGCAGCTGCCTGCGCCTGCTGCGCCGCCGCCACCGCAACCGCCGCCGCCGGCGGCGGCTCCGTCGTCGTCGCCGTCACCGCCGCCGCGGCCGGGAAGGCGCCACCGCTTCCCACCACCCGAGTGTCATCAGACACATTGCTGCCGCTCGCCTTGCCGACACCCGTGCCCGTGGGACCCCCGTTGGGCGCCTCCCTCGAGGCCACTCCCGCCGGCGAGCTCAGCACCGCTGTGGGTACCCCCGCAGCACCGGCGGCGGCGCCGCCATCAATCTCCATCTTCACCAACTCGCGACCGATGGCGACCTCCAGCGCCGAGTTGCGCTCGCCGGTGGGGGACGCACAGCCCTCCGGGGAGCTGTAGGCGGCGTCAGCGGCGTCGCCAACCGTGTCGCCCTCCGCGTCAGCGTCCGTGTCCGCGTCCGCTGCGTCGCCGGCCTCCCCTGCCGCGCGCCTGCCGCCGCGCGACGGCTTCACGACCGACTGGCCCAGCTCCACCTCAAGGGTCATGTCCGGCAGCAACGTGAATCGCCGTACAGGCCTCCCGTACAGCGCCTGCGAAACTGGTATGTGCAGCGCGGGGAAGCCGCCGGGGCCGTTGCCGATCTGGCACTCTATCTCGTACGTTTCCATCACAAGAAGCTGCTGCTGCTGCTGCCGTACATTTGGGTCGGATGGGTCTCTTCCGGCGGCGCCGCCGGTCTGGGTGGCGGCGGAGGGGAACAGCGCCCTGACCCGGACGGGACTCACCCCAAAGCATATTTCACGCGGCAGTGCCTGCAGGTCATAAACACGCCGGCTAGCTCAGCATCGCTATCATGTCACCGTAATGAACAGAAATGAAAATGCAGCTCTACCCACTACCCTGGTAAGTGAACCGCGAACGGTAGATGCGTCCTTGTACGGGAGAATCACTGATCCCCGAACCCAGATCGGAACGCCGC
Organism: Eudorina sp. 2006-703-Eu-15; assembly: GCA_003117195.1. Taxonomy (NCBI): domain Eukaryota; kingdom Viridiplantae; phylum Chlorophyta; class Chlorophyceae; order Chlamydomonadales; family Volvocaceae; genus Eudorina; species Eudorina sp. 2006-703-Eu-15. The sequence goes on from BDSI01000042.1 coordinate 933,292, forward strand.
GTGAGTCAGGTCCCGACTCTCCCTGCCGTACTCACCGCAGCGATCTCCGCGGGCAGCACCAGGTGCTTGGTGTCCCCCAGCCGCCCGGAGCGGGGCGCCAACACCTTGGGGCACTTGCGGTCCTGGTGGAACACGGTCAGGGGCAGGGAGGCCGGGGCGGGGGGGACCAGTCCAGCCGGCGCCCCTGGCATGGCGACCGGCGCGGTGTCCGCACCCGCGGGTGAAATTACCGTTGCCTGCTGCTGAGCCTGCTGCTGGGGCTGTTGCTGGGGCTGCTGCTGGAGCTGGTGCTGCTGTTTCCGTCCAGACGTCCCCGCAGCCCCTGTAGTGATCACAGCGCGCCGCCTGCCCCCGCCGCCGCTGAGGCCGCCCCGCTCGCGGCTGCCAACCTCCACCTCCTGGTTCCGCCTGGATTGACTGCTCCCCAGGGACACCGACCCCGCCTCGGCCGCCTCGGTGTCCGCCAGCGCCTCCGCCCGTCCCTCAACAGTGCCCTCCCCCTCCAACAGCTCTGCTGCCCGGCAAGCCGCGTCAGCCAGGGCCTCGAGATTCCAAAGTCCCCGAGCGCTCGACGGGTCTTGATTTCCAAAAGCCGCCGCGGCACCGATAGCGGCTACTGCTGCTGCAGCTGTGGAAGCCTTGGCCCTCTCCACCACCGCTGCCGCCGTCCCCGAGGTGGCCAGTGCGCCGCGTGTCTCACTCCTCGCCTCGGCATTGGCGTCGGCGTCGACCTCGCCCTCGGCCTCGATCGGTACCAGGTTGCCCGCCGTCCAGCCGTACAGCTGGCCCAGCCGCACGGCTTGGCAATCACCAGCAAACTCGCCAGCAACCGCACAGGTTCGTCCAGCTTCGAGCGCCGCGCGAAGTGCAGGATCGTCCAGGACTACCCGATCGCCCGGCCATCCAACGGGGCGCTCGGCGGCTGCGAACTCCAGGGACGCTCCGCGGGTGGTCGCCGGGCCCCGCACGGCCACGTCGATCGAGGTGCGCAGCACGGGGGAATTCCGTGCGGTGCCGTACGGGGCACACTGTTGTACGATGGCTTCCTTCTGGACCATGCCGTACAGCTGTCGGATGTTGGGGGGGTTTTGGGTTGGCCGCTCATTCGGCAGAGTGATGCCGTCTTCTAACCGTTCCAGGGCGTATGTGTCCACGAAGGGGACCTCCTGAATGTACGACCCGTCATTGTCAGGAGATGGCACCAGCCGCTGCAGCAGCACCCGCTGCCGATACCGAAGCCGCCGAGGGACCGATGCCTGCTGGCCGTTGGAACCCAAGAAAGCTGCCACCGGCTCTGCACTATGATGCGGCATGGAGGCTAGGGGCGGCGCCAGCTCGGCCACCTCGTACGGCAGGACGTCGTAGACTGGGTGCGGCAGCACCATAACGGGTGCACCGTTGGTGACAGGGCCCCCCGCGGCGTGGACTGCATTTCCAGAATCGACGGCGTTGCAGTTGAATGCCTGGCCGGAGCCCCACTCCTGGGCCACCTCGGGGACAAGACCAGCGTAGTGGCGCGAACGACCGAATGCCCGCGGAGCTTCTCCTGCAAACACCCTCTGCGTCCGATTCAATCCATCTGAATTTTGAAATACATACTGTGGCTCCATTCCATCGGAGATAGGAACCAGGGGCCTCAGGAGCAGTTTGGGCGGGGCCGCACACGTGTGAGACAACCGTTTAGCCTGGTGACCGCTCAGGTCTAGCTCGGCATCCAACTGACGATGATTCCATGATCCCTCATGACCGTGGTTGCCAGTTTCCGCATCGAACGCTGTTGTCGAGGGCGGCCGCGAGGATGAGGTCCGATAAAGGCACTGCCCAGAAGGCGGTGGAGGCGCGCCCGCTTTACGATTCATCACAAAATATTATGTTAACCTGCACCAAGCAGTAAGAGTCAACGATAGGAATAATACAGTAACGTTTTACAGGTGTCGGTGAGGAAGACGACGATCCGACGTCTTGCGTACATGACAACGCGTACTGTAATTCAAGCGTCATACCTTCACAAGAGAAAAGGTGTCAAGAATAGAAGCTGAAGTTGAACTGCCTCGTAAGTGACCCAGCCAGTCTGCGTCCCGAGAAACAGATCCCTAATAACCAGGCCTGAATATTTATGCAGCACAGTGACAGTATATTTTTTGTTGCAAATGACCAGACACCTGTGCGCATACGTACCGGTCTTAGGAGTCGAAAACTCCGCTGACAACTTAGTATTGCGCAAAACTATGATGTCTAATTATAGAAAACAACACGGAATATCAGGGGCTTCGCATTTATGTCTCACAAAGCTGTGGAAGTTGAGTAGTTTTCATGGTACCCCGGTCCAATCCGTGCTGAACCTAGCCAGGTGAACGCAGGGCCGTTACCTCGGATGTCCCATCAATGCTTTATAACTGTACCTTTATAGATTTTTTGAATCCATCTTTAGGACAAGGAAAAGCCTTCGACACCCAAAACAGGGAACGCACTAAATTCGTGCATCACCCTGGGACTAGACTATCCTCACAGCATCCCTGTTTACAATATATATTTTAAATATCAGAAGTGGCAGTTGGCAAAGAGCTGGCGCCGTTGTAGGTCCAAAATGTAGGTAGCGACCGAAAAAAGGTATACATCCAACAGATTGCATATAGGATAAATCGTAAAGTAAAAATCACCCAAACGAGCATCGAAGTGGGTACCGTTTGGTGCGGGGAACCTCGAAGCCAGTGACACCGGCAGCCGGCAGCTCACCTGACATACTATCTACCGCTTTCGCCTACGCCGCAAGAACCCGAGCAGCGTGCGTTGTCAGTTTGCAATCGCGCGCATCACGTCCAAAAGGAAGGCCTGCTGCTCCGCCTCGTCGTGTACCTCAACGGGCGGGACATGAACGAAAACTGCCTCGAAACCGTATTTGTCCGCCATGCAGCATGCCCGGTAGTACGTCCAGTTGCAAACGAACTGCCCTGCGTCCTCCGACACCACCACGTTGTGACCGCCTGCTACCAGGCGCTCACAAATCGCGGCCAGGGGCAGGCGGGACCCCACCAACGCGCTCAGTCCCCGACCGGGCTCAATCTCCGTTTGCTGCGGGCACCAGCCGGCCTCATCCGGGACCCGAAAGTTAGCGCAGTTGTAAGCCCGCGACTCCAGGCGGAACTCCTTCGCTGTGCATGCGACACCCAAGTGCAGCAGCACCAGGCGAGATTGCGAATGCGCGGCGCCAGCTGGAGACGACCGCGCGCAGGCAGCTGCGGCGGTGGCAGCGGCGGCCTCCGCCTGGGGCCCTGCGTCCTGTCTCAGTGCCGAAGGTCGTTCCAGCTGATCCGCTAGCCGAGCAAAGTACTCATCCACATCTTTGGCTGCAACCTTGAGAACATCGGTATTGCAAACCTGAAGGCAAAAAGGCACCATGTGCGGGAGCGCAGGGGTGGCGGGGGACAGGGGGCCGGGCAACACCGGGGGTTTTCAGAATGGGGACGGTTGGCAGCTTCACAGTATGTTGGGCTCGTTGGGCTTGACTAGGCCCGTTCTGCTATCATACCTCAGACTGAGAGCCCAAACTCAGTTGCAAGAAGGCTTCATGAGGAGAGGCCTTCTCATGGGGTGCAGCACGTGGAATGGTTGCAACTGGTGGGTTGTTGACCTCAACCAGTATCCCGCCCCGTACACATGGTCCTGAGCTAGACCTGGCAAGTTGCATCAGGACGAGCAATAAGCTTTGCGACTGCATAAAGTGCGCGCCATCTGCTTCATGACTGTGGTAAACTGTCCCTGTCAGTGTTACCGGCGTTCGGCAGGTTCGGTCACGGCGGCCCGAACCCTCACCTCCAGGTGATGTTCCAGCAAGAAGTCTGGATCTTTAAGTTTCGACCGTAGCCAATTTACCAATCGCTCGGTTGGATTGTCTGCTACTCCGTGGAACGAGGCAAATCCTGTCACCATGAATGCACACTTGGTCATCTTATGAAGCCCTGAATCAACCAAGAGAACAAATAACGGTTCAAGATGTTGACAGGACAACTGCGATATGTTGATGTTTCTGCAATGTTTGTTTACCAGGACGGACATACAGGGAGCCCAGAAGCCAAACATTCAAAAATTCAAACCCTGACAACACACGTCACTATTTTTACCATGTGCTTTCCAGGTTCTGGGGATTCAAGTTGCCCACGTCAAGCATCAACACCGTCGGTCTCGTCTTTGATAACATTTACAATTTGAAAGCAAATAAGGGTTAAAGGCATGATCAAAAGACATCTTTCCGATGGGAGAGTCGCGCGCAACACTCTCGAGTGACCTGATAACTGGTACCGTATTAGAAATAATGACCTGCAAGACTGAAGCACAACAAACATTATTTCAATCTATGTGTATTACCTGCGCCGAGCCGCAGATGCCGTAGCCAGCTGATCGCAGGTGCCGAGGGCGGACATGCGATCGAATGACAATTATGACGGCGGGCTTTTAAACGACAAACATCCGTACATCAGAGCATGGTTGACAATAATTGAAACCCATGAATTATGATACATGGTAAGACTCTGTTGTAGAGGAAGCGTGCCGTAGCGTTGTGGATCTGTCGCGTAGATATCTGACTACACTGCGTTGACGGTGGAAGCTTTGGATATGCCCCATACATGGGAATCCCATGGTAAGGCTTATACAAATATGTTGAATATATTATATACCACGGAAATCATTTGGTTTCGGCATTACCCCAGTCCATTTACAATGCAATCACCCAGATATTGCAGAATACATATACCTTCTGATATTCGATTTAATACTTCTTAGCATCCGTTCGGCACCTTTCTGCATCTAGCCGTTGTATGCACCACTATGTACGGTACGGGGCCAACGGTGATGCCACTCTTGCACTAGCACCTTGCACCACTAAGCGATGCCAGTCCAACTATGTTGCAATTTAGTTGAAGTACTGCCGCAGGGATGCATCCACCGGCGCATGGGGTTCAGAGTGTGACTCAGACGATCGTCAGGGGCACATCCGCAGGATTTTTCTGTATGGTGCGCACCCTACTGTGCTATCGTATGTCAGCTATGGATTGTATTCTGAAAGTGAAGGTTTCGATGGAGATGCATTGTTTTAGGCACTTTGGCAAATGATTAGTTCGTTGGCCGTTACCTTGCCTTTTCGACACGATAAACGAATGACACACCTTAAGAACTGGTAATTGCCCTGATGAAACACGGGTTATATGAAGGATATAAACTTACTTTCACAAGTGTCCCCATTGGTAAATGCACTCCCGTCCATTTGCTCGGCAACCATCCTCAAGTTAGTCGAATATAAATGATTAGTATATGGTATACAGAATCATAGGTCTGCTGCCGTTTCCGGTCATGCTGAGTCAGCTAAGATGGAAGCGCTTCGGGCGACACGAAAGCAGATCCGGGCGCGCTTCAGTACCGCGCGGGGGTCTTGATTGTTTTCGTGGCTTGCATCGCGGTCTTTGTGTCAAGCGCTTTCACCAGCCGAAAGCAGCTGTTAACGATTTGCCTCAGGATTGGACGCAGGTCAGGTTCGCTTGCAACGAATCTCACTTAACATAAGGATACATACGCAAAGTGTGGCGCATGTGTGGACCGTACTTTGCGTTTCCACACCGCGTGTCCGCTGCCTCGCCTGTCTGTGGTCACCCCCCAAGCCCACGCGTGTCGCCATGACTTCATGACGGCATGCCTCATTCTTCCACTGACCAAGCCTGCACTGATGTGATAACGTTGGCCCTACACCCCGCCTAGTGCCGCTTCCCACCATACCATGTCTAAATCTTATCATGGAGGCAGGAATGATGCCAATCTCAACGCTTCAAGCAAAGGTTTGTCCGTCGCTTGCCTCGGCCCACGCAGGTGGTATCTTGGTGCCGGTGTGAGTTCCAGCGCTGCGTGTCGCCTGACCTGCCCGACTCCGCCGTGCATCTGGCCAAGTGCTGCCTGCTGGTGGCGCTCGAGGAGGAGGCGGCCCGCAGCGCGGAGGCGCCTCATCCTGAGCTCCAGGAACTCTTGGCGGCAAGCAGCGCGCGGCTCAGGTAGGTCTGCAGCCGGGTCGGGTGGGGATGCGCGTTTGTGTATTGCGTGTGTGCGTTCGTAGGCAGGCAGAGCAGGAGTGCGTGGAATGCGAGGAGCATTGCAGTGCCCAACAATTACCCATATGGAACATGAGATTCGATTCGGCCGTGTATTGCTGCAAGGTACACGATTATCGGGATGGCCGTCGAATATTTCACGTGGGTCCTCCTGGGGAACCCTACCTGACCTGCAGCACCCTGTTGGCCATGGCTGTGTCCAGCTGTGGGGCTGCGTGACCGTGCTTCGGTGTGTTACGCACGGGCGCTTGCTTCAGCCCTTCCCAGGTGACCCGCACCCGAGCCCCCCCTTGACTGTCGGTCCCGCAACGGCCCTCTCGCGCCCTCAGGCCGCGGAGCGCCGCAAGCGCGAGCACTTGGAGCGGCGAGCGGCTGGAGGCGCTGGCGGCGGAGGTGGCATCGCTGCTGGACCAGCAGTTGGAGGAGAGCGCGTTGTACCGGGCATCTGTCTCTGCTGCTGCAACGGCAGCGGCGGCGGCGGTGGCGGCGCCAGCAACAGTCCCCGCTGCAACAGATGCTGCCTCCGGCAAACCCAACGCAGCGGAGGGCCTGGACGCACAGACCACACCCAAATCAGAGGCGGAGCCGGACGCTGGGTCAGTGCCGGCGGAGGCGGAGGCTGGTACTGATCTAGAGACGCGGAGCGCAGAGGACGAAAGCACTCCTGCGACCGCAGACACGTCCGGACTGGCCTCGGTCAGTTTCGACTTTGCGGAGGAGCAGGAGCAGCTGCTGCAGCGCATACACACCAGCCAGCCGGGCGCAGTCGGCAGTAGCAGCCGCGGCCATCGCAGGGACAGTGGCCGCGACGGCGGTCGGGGAGGCGATGGGAGCGAGGAGGTTGGCGAGCAGCAGTACTACGGGTCCGCGTGGCCCAGCCGCCGGCGGCTGTACGGAAGGCGGCAGTCGCTGTACCGACGGTATCCAATCCAGACGCTAGCGGCAGTCAACACAGTGCTCTTTGACCGGCACGGCTACCAGCCCTGCAACCGGTACGGCGTCCCCAGGTGCGCAGCGGGAAACCAGCCGGGGGCAGTGCGGCGGGTCCCCGGGGGCGGTGCAGCGGGTCCCGGGGGCTGTGAGGGCGGCTCCCCAAGTCCCCATCTGGCGCCCCGAGGTTCTGCGGGCCACATGGTGCACATGGCGGCATGTTGGAAAGGAAACGGATGTCCGCATCTCGCCCACCCGTCTTCGTTCCCGCCCTTTTCGTAATGCGACGAGACCGTCGCATCTCCCTGATCCCGCCCTCCCTGTAGCGACCACCAGCTGGCGGCGGTGCTGGAGCGGGGGGTGGGGGCCAGCGCGGCGCTGTCTATCCTGTACCTGGAGGTGAGGCGGGCGGATCGCCCTGTGACATCTGGTGCGTGTGTTGATGTGTTGATGTGTGTGTGCGATGGGAATTTGTTTGCGGGCGGGTGATGCGGTCCTGAAGGGCCGACGAGGGGAGCGTGATGCGGTCCTTTGAATCTGCGCTTGCAAGCGCTTTCGTGGCTTGGGTTGTCAGCCAATACGGCCCTCGAGGGTGGCCGCCCGGCGGGTCTGTGTGACAAGAACAAGACACGAACCGGTCAGTACGGCACCCGGATCTGGGGCGGATCACACACCGCACCCGGTCGGTCGGCAGCGACACCGCAACCTGCGCGGCCTCTGACGGCTCTGACACCACACCGCGCACGCACCGGTACACGGCTGCAGTGCCACCAGGCGGCGAACCCCGTCGGGGGGAGGGAAGGTGGGCACTCAACAGTCCCCACACAGCGGAGCCCTGTCGTGTTCGGTCACTTCCGCAGGTGTGTTTAGAAAAGAAACCCGCCCGCCCGCAGGTGTGTGAGCGGCTGGGCTTCCCGCTGGCGGCCCGGCCCCTGGAGGATGGCAGGTGAGCGCCGTCGAGCTACGTCCAGGCGAGGAAGGGGGTTGACATGAGAAGTGCCCAGAAACAGGAAGGGGGTGTGGCGGTCTGGTAGGCAAAGACGGACTGCGAGGGGAGGGGGTGGGCCCACAGGCGGATCGCAGGGTGTGGGATGGGTAGGAAAGGGGTGGTGCTTGTTCTTGCAGCCTTGAACGAGTTGGCCTCGTTGCATCGCCGACCAGCTGCGGTGGCTTACTCCGCACAAGTTGCCTTGCGGGCGGACGCGCCCCCACTGAGAAACGTGGCGGTGCGGTACGTGCTCTTCAGGTACTTCGTGCTGTGGCCGGTCGACGCGCCGCTGACCGCCGACGGTCAGAGGTTTCTGGTGGACCCGTACGGCAGGGGCGGTCTGCTGCTGTTGGACGAGGTACGGCATCGCACGGGTCTGCAGCAGTGTGCCGCACCCCAGGGTGAAGATATAAAATCGGGGTAGATGCGTACCTCATCTGCGCGCGCAGCGGGGCAGCGGGGCATCTGCACTGAAAGGGGGATTTCTGGTTACCCGCGGTGGATCATCAGTTCAGCAACCCCTACAACCTGCACGCCACCGACCCGCCCCCGCGCAGGTGTGCGAGATCTTCGGAGTGGCGGAGGCTGACCTGCAGCCCGCCAGCCGCCGGGAGCTGCTCGCGGCCCTGCTGGGGGAGCTGCGGGACTCTCACTGGGCGGCGGCGGCGGGCTGCTCGCCTCTGCCCGCGTCCATGACACCGCTGAGTGCGGAGACGGCGTTGAACAACAAGGTACAGGCCCCAGGCGGCGTTGCTCGGTGGGCCCAAGAGAGCTGGGGGCCGGGGACGGTCGGAGGACGTTGTTCGGGTATCAGAGGGACATCAGTGGGGCGTTCAGGCGCTAGTAATGGGGGACGTGGGTGCTTAGGGGGACGTAGGCGTGTCCATAAGGATTGGATTGATGGTTGCAGCTGCACCTCGGAAAGGTGTGGGAGGGCAAATCTGAAAGAAGAAAGAAACCCGAAACGAACCCGGGCATACCCAGAAATACTCAGAATACTTACGTGGCGAGGTACCTGCATAGCAGTGGAAGGACAGAGACCGCGCGCGGGCGCGCGGCGGCGCGGCCGCGCTGCCGCCAGTGCAACTGCAATCAAAGTGCGGACCTGACCCAATGTGGGAGGGTGTGTGTGGAACTGTAGGGGGCCGAGCTGCCTGCGCATCCAGAGAGATGGATGCCGGCTGGACTTCAGACTGGGAGGTGGTGAGGTCCCTTGCGTCCGGCATCCCGCATGGCTGCGGCTGCAGGTGGTGGTGCCGGCGAGCGGCGTGTGTGCAGCCTCCCTTCGGCGGGCGATAGCGGCGGCGGAGAAGCGGGTGTGGCTGCTTCCTAATGACGGGTAGGCAGGGCGCGCGTGGGGCCCGGGTGTGGTCCTGGGATGGCAGGGTGATGGCCGACAGATTATTGCGACAGCACCACCCCAAGCTAAGCATGCAATCAAGGACGCGGACAGTATTTACTCAGACGGGTTGGTCCTGTCCGGCGCCTAGGGGCCGCCTAGCACTGTCGCCTGTGGGAGTTCCGCAGCATGCGGCGTGCAGTGGGGCGGGCCCATGCGCAGGTCCCGAGGCAGCCGGCGCCACGGGCACAAACACTCCTTGGAGTGCTGTGGGCCGGGTAGGTTGCCCAATGCGATGCCGCTGCATAGTATGTGAGGAGCAACTGTCATCTTCGCTACGCGGAAACCCCTTCTTCTTCCTTAGGGAGGCGCAGCTGCAGTACGGCCTGCTGCTGTACTTCAGTCGTCGGTACGACGACGCGTGGATCGAGCTGGCGCTGTACCTTGAGAGGTTCGTGGCTCGCGGTGGTTTCGGCGCGCTGACGCAGCAGCCCCAGGGCCAACGAGAGGTCAGAGCTACAATACAGGAAACTGCGCCAGCGGTATCGGACGATTCCAGCATGGCTGCGGCACCAGATCTGGACCCCGGCCACACCCCATCGGGCAACGGCGAGTCGGCGGTGCGTGACGGCGGGGTAGAGGGTGAGGAGGGCATCGCCCGGTCGGAGGCGGAGCAGGTCGGGGATGTCCGGGAGGAGGGCGCCGTGCCTGGCGGCACCGACGGCAGCCAGCACACGACCGGGGTTGCAGACCAAGTCGCGCTGCTTGTAGAGAGAATTCGTCTGATACTAGATTTTGCACCAAGTCACAGAACTGGGTGAGGTTTCGTACTCGGAAGTTTTTGCCGAGGAAGTCCTCTACGCAAGGTTTTTAGGTACAGTTTTGGGAGGATTGTATGAAAGCCAATTCAGGCTGAACTGGAGGTGTAGTGACGACTTCTTAAGGCAGGCAGTAATGCTAACACCGGCTGTATCGTCAAACGTAGTCCATCGGTACATGCGTTTGCACCTCCGTTTTCGTTGATTGGGTCTGGTTAAGATGACGCGTTGCTTAAAATATATGCTGTAATAAAATGGACAAATATATGGCTCCAAGCACTCAACAAGGCCTTTACGAAATGGGTCCGGCTTAGTGTTCGGTGCCTCGACTGCCAGGTCCGCAAAACATGTATGCTGGTTGCGGATAAAAATAATATATCACAAGTAGTATTATTGCTGCAAGGCATATTTTGTTCAAGAGGAGAACCGTTTCCATATCCGATGTGACTTGTCCAAAGTCTGCTCGTAATGTAAACGGCGGTGTTCATCCCCAGAGCCTGCTTTCTGTCACCTTAAGCTACTACGTATGTACACGGAAATTTATTTTCTCTTGCCATTATTACAATAGACTTCAAGACCATAAACCAAGAGCATATCTACCGCCGAACCTCGTTCCTGACGAGACGTGCTCCACGCCTCCGTCCATCAGCCCAGACCCCGCAAGCACTATTAATTTGCAGGCTCTGTGTAACAGAATGAACAACAACGCGCTGGCCGGTGGCGAGGCGCTACGACGGCACTTCCGCCCCGACGAACTTGACCTCAGTTTCACAAGGGATTCCCAGACTACGGTGCGGAGCGGGGTAAGCTTCTTGGAGTAGCGTCCAGGGCGCATACATTTGCATCTTGCCTGGGTTCTGGGCCGCAGGGCTGCACCGGACGTCTCCAGGCTTCGTGGGCATTTTTAAGGGCCCATACGGTCAGGGGTTACGGAACCGGGTCGCCACCATGCGGTCGCGCGCAAAATATAATGAAGCTTGATAGACCTGATTAAGACAGGGTGCCTTGTCCGCTGTCGCCTGGTCCCTGTCTGAGGTTGCGTTGCGGCCCGAGCTTCTCGCGTAAGGTTGGTAACGAACCCAAGCCTCGTTTTCCGGGCATTACCACCGCAGCTATAGTACTGTTCAAACCTTACTAGTGCTGCGGAAAGAAAGCAAACCTTCTTTCAACTTAAGTAGCGCGCGTTTTCTCCCGCTCCCTATTCCGGACCGACCCGTGGGTCATTTGGGTCGCGCCGCTTGCCCCTTCGCGCCGCAGGTCTGGCCGGCACCAGCTGGCGGACCGCACTCAGGTCGGGGGCCACAGCAGTCCTTCCGGCAGAGCCCCTTTCATCGCACTGTCCTGCTGCCTGATGGTCCCGACTGGGACCCAGATCCGGCAGACACCCAGGCGGCCGCCCCGCTGATCACACCTCGGCGGTCCGACCTCAACATCCACAGCGGCAATGAGACTCCCGATCGAAATCCTGGCCGGTTCGATGACAACCAGCAGCAGTACGGCCCTACTGGCGCCGCAGGACAATTCTGCCGTACACCATGGCCTCCGCAGCACTCTGGTGTCATCGCAGGGGGCCACGCGGGCGGTGCCCCTCCCTCCACTTCCGCAACGACGGGATCCCGTTACGCCGTCCCCGGGATCGCCAGCCCGGCACCGACCGCAGCAACGTCCTGGGGCGAGGCTGCGGCGGCGCATGAGGTCCTGGAGACCCGCCGTCCCGTTCGGCGGTATGACGTACAGCCGTCGGCGCTGCCGCTGCAGCCGACCCAAATCCACACAGCGGCGCACCAGCTGCAACGTAGCTACAGGCAGGCAGCCCCGGCTGCGTACGACGGGGGCGACCTTTACGAGCAGCATCAAGTGCAGCAGCAGCAACAACAACAGCTACACCACCACCTTGAGCATCACACGTCGCAGCGCGCTTCCACGCACGTGTCGCCCGTCGTACAGCTATTGTCGGGGCCTTCCGGCGGCGGCTACGACAGCCAACAGCTGATGCACCAACCGTACGCCTTCTCCGGTGGCTCGGAGGTGGTCAGGTCGCAGCTCCTGCAGTCGACTTCATTCCCGCGCGTGTACCACCGTCAGCATCCGCAGCAACCACCGTCGCCGCGCCAACAGCAGATCGAGCAGACCCCCGCCGGTCCCATCAGGACACATCACAACGCCAGCCGTGGTGGCGGTGTAGGGGCTCTGAAGCTTGGGCCCAATGCGCGGTACTCGCCGTACTCGCCGGCGCCGGACGCAGCGCAGCGGTTCACCCCCTCCACCTCCGGCCGGTCCGTCGAGGGACCCGCTGCCGCTTCTGCGGATTTCCCGTCGGCGTTTCACACTCGCTCCCGAACGGAGTATCCGACCCCGCCGTGGGCCACATTACGGCCGCCTGCCATCGCCCGTCTTTCTTCCGGCGGTACTTCGTACATGTACGGCGTGGACTCCCCGCAACAGGTCTTCGCGCGGCAGGAGCGCCCGCGGCGGATGATTGCCAGCCCGGCGCCGCAGCACGTTGCCGACGCGGAGGCGGTCCTGATGGCGGCCGGAGAGGCAGCGGAGGAGGCGGCGGAGCCGCGTCCGGCGCATTTGTCGCCGGCCGTGGGGCCGGACGACACCAGCGTGGCACGCTACCTACGGGACTCCCCGATGCCTGATCTGCTGGCGCCACCGCGGGCCGAGGAGGGGCGCGCGGACAAGGGCTCCCCCGACTCACCTTCGGAGGACGGTGAGCAGGCCGGCGGCGGAGATACCACGCGCGAGGCGGTGAGGCTGGGAGGCGCGAGTGGCGACGAGCAGGGAGGCCCGGGCCTTGCGCCGGGAGACGGTGGCGGCACGCCCTTTGGAGCGGAAGGCAGCGCGACCCTGGATGATGGCCTGCCCGACCCGGAGACGGAGACGGAGACAGAGGCGGTGGCGGAGGCGGAGGCGGTGGAGGGGCGTCAGCAGGCGACCCTGGAGAGCATTTTGGACGTGCGGAACGAAACGACGGATTCACTGCTACTCACCGTAGATGACACCGTCAGCAGCAGCAGCGGCGGCGGCGGCCAACGGCGCAGCGGCGACGGGCCTCGCGGCCCCGGCAACGTCCCTGCGAGCTGTGGCGACGGTGGCGCCGGGGAGCCGACCGCCGTCGGCAGCGAGACTGTCACAGAGGACGCCGCGGGAGGGGACCGCGATGACGGCGGCGGCGGTGGTAGCGGTGATGGGGGTGTCGCTCCCGGGGAGGCCGAGGGCGGCGGAGGCCCCGGCGGCCTCGGCGGCATCGAACCACAGCAGGAAGACGGCGGCACCGCTGGCGGGGGGTCGAGTGCGCTGGGGGCGGTTGCAGTCGGCACCGCAGCGGGGTCAGCCGGAGAGGCCACTGCCCAGGAGGTCCCCGACCTGTCGCCGCGGCTGTCCGGGCCGGGAATCAGCGCCACGGAGGCCTCGTCGGAGCGGCGCTTCGTGGCCGCATCCGGAGGCCTGATGGCCGACGCCGCGGGGCAGCGGGGACCTCTGAAGGCGAGTCCTGCGGAATCTCCAGTGCGCAGAGCGGCGCAGGCATCGGCGTTTGCCCCGGCCTCCCTGCCCCTGACCGTGTTCCACCAGGACCGCAAGTGCCCCAAGGTGTTGGCGCCCCGCTCCGGGCGGCTGGGGGACACCAAGCACCTGGTGCTGCCCGCGGAGATCGCGGCGGTGAGTACGGCAGGGAGAGTGGGGACCTGGACCTGGACAGACGGGGAGGAGGAGCGGATACAGCGGATTTGTAGGGGAGGGGTGTTGGATTACAGAGACCGGTGCGTACATCAATACGGCAGTGACACGGTATGATGCCCGGACTAGTTGGTGCGCCACGACAACTGGCGTACAGCAAAGGCGCACACAGCGGCGCACGTGGCACTCGACCCTGGCCGCCTGCACATTCCTGTGTGCAGTTCCTTGTTGCCAGATTGACACGCCCGGCACGACGGTTCCCACCGAGTCATTGGCCATGTCTATATGTCTACCGCACAGATGTTTCCCTCCGTGTGTGGCACACTCCCGCGCCCCGCCCCGCAGGCTCTCCCACCCGCCATCCGCAATGGCGAGGAACCCATCCGCGTGCGGGTCGTGGTGCAGTCGCCGCGGACACGGCGGGGTGCGGCTGCGGCTCCAGGGGAGCGCGATGGGTCGAGCGGCGGCGCCGGGCGCGAAGCGCCGGCTGCTGCTGGGAGGGCGTCGGTGCAGTGGACCGGTCCGGAGACGGAGTACGGACCCCTGAAACAGCACCAGCCGCAGCAGCAGCCGACGCACGGGGCCGCTGCCACGGAGGAGGCAAGGTGCTGGGTCGGGAGCGGCCCAGGCGGCAAACGTGCCGTGCAGGTGGGTTGCGCTGCGAGCCTTTCTAGGGCAGCGCCTGCAGTGGAATTCGCGGGCACGAAGACGCGAACGTGCTGGCAGCATGCCGCTGTCCTGCGGCGTTGGGTCGTTGGGTCGTTGCGGCGACAACACGTCCTCTGAGGCGCCTCAAATTCCATGCCATGATGGACAACTCAGCTACCTCCCGGAGGCGAGCGCATTTTTTACACCCTTCAGTATTCCTATGAGATGTGTATTTGCTTGATGGGTTATTGGGTTGGGCCCTCGGGAGCATGTTGGCTGCCTGGCGCACTCAGGCGCGCACCATATTCGATTCACCGAAGCCAGGAGCTGCGCACACCCCGCGGGCTTTGCTTTACTATCCAAAGGAAGGGTAACGGTGCCCTTCCCGGTGACGCCCACATACAATAACTCCTCCGCGCTGCTGCCGCGGACGTGTCGCCTGCTGTGGTGCTGTCCAGGTGGTGGTTTCGGAGCACATGTTTGGCCGCCCCACCGAGTACTTCCGCCTGATGCCTGACCTGACGCTCGAGCTGGGCCTGGGGGAGCGCATCCAGCAGCCCTCGCCGGCGAGAACCCCCGGAGCGGCTGCCGCGTCAGGCACGGATACATCGGTTGCGGCGGCCAGGGCGCTCGCAGTGGCGGCGAGCGTGGCGGCTGCGCTGGAGGCCGGTGGCGTGGGACCACTACCTGCGGCCACAGGGCTCGTCTCCGCGGCTGACGCAGCAGGTCAGTGGGCGTGTCGAGCCACACATCCAGCCATCCAACGCCATGCTACTGACTTTGTTGGTCAACTTATCCCGTCCTCGCTTCTGCGGCTGCGCTGTCGTAACCCAGCAGCCACAAGCTTGAGAAGCCGCGAAGGGGCACATACACATACACGATTGGGTGCAGTGGGACTGATACCCGCTGACGCCCCAGGTGTCTACCCGCGGTCGGCTGCGCGCCGTTTTGGACGTTCAGTGAACCCGGGTGAAGTCAAGCGCCCTAACCTCGCTTACCCATCTGCAGGTGCCGACCCTGACCGAGGCGAGGCAGCCGCGACGACGTCGGCGGTCGACGGCGATGGCGGCGACGGTGCGGGTCCCCGAGCCCAAGCCGCGACGGATGCCCGTACCGATGACGTCACCGCGGCAGCAGCCGCAGCCGCACCCGACGAGTACCCGCACGAGCAGCACAAGGCCGAGGGCGCCGAGGGCGATGTGGAGATGGCGGACACAGACCCCGCGGCCCACCCTGAGCAGCTACAGGTGGCAGGTGGCGCCGCGACCACGACAGCAGCTGCACCACCACCGCCCGGCGGCGCAGGTCTGTACCAGGGTGCGGCCGCAGATCCCCAAGAGCTGGCAGAGGGCACAGTGCGTGAGGATGCCGCAGAGGGCGGCGGCGACGCCGGAGGCGATGAGGCGTGTGGTGATGGTGGTGGTGGTCGCGGTAGTAATGCGCCGGCGCCACCCTGGACTGAGCTGATCGATGGTTCCCCGCTGGGTGCGGCCCGGATGAGGCAGGAGGTTGCAGAGCAGGGGGAGCTGCCGCCCGCGGTACTGGATGGGGCGCCGACGGGGGCGCCGACGGAGGGAGGGGTGTCGTACTCGCCCGCCGTACGGCGCAGCGCCAACCTGCTGGACGCGAAGCAGGGGATTCAGAAGTGGGTGGTGATGGAAGGGCAGACACCGGCATCGGAGACGGTCACAGTCGGCGGCGCTATGGTGCACCTGCCACTGGCCGTACGGCGGAAGTACGCCAATAAGCAGCAGCCGTCGTACATGCGGACGAGCTCTGGAATCCTGGGCGGCAAGAAGCACCTACCTATACCACCGCAGATCCTGGAGGTGGGTCTGTTGGATAGTTCTGCAAGCGGACTCAGCATGAGCTGCCGCATACCAGTATCGGTTAAACATGCGGTACCGTATCAGTTGAGACATCTCCGTGGATAGCCCTAAGGCGCCTCTTTCCCTCCCTCCCTGCCAACACCCTGCCGTTCACAACTCACCGGGAGCATCTCATCCACTCACCTGGGCCCTGTCCTCTCTCTCACGCCAGCATTGCTCTCGAATGCAGTCCGCGCACTTTCTCTATATGTACACCTATACGCGCTGAAACCCCATTTCTTGCCCTCCTGCCGCCCCCCTCCGCGCAGCTGCTGCCAGAAGACCAGCTCAACGGCATTCGCCCCGTCCCCATACGCGCCATCCACGTCACACCACCACCACCACCACCCCTGGCGGCAAACAGCCGCCCAGCCACGGACCTCGCCGCCGGCGGGTCCCCCGCCAGTCCCGTGATGGCCGCCACCTCGTCACCCTCCGACCCGGACGCAGTCTCCTACACCAACTGGCGGGAGGCCGTGCTGCTGGAGTCGCAGTGCACCGCGGGGAAGACGGGCTCCCACGGCTGCCCCTCGCTCCAGGTGATCATCACTCGGGCCCTATGGAACCGGCCGCTGCTCTTCATGAGGCTGCAAGCGGACGGCACTGTGGAGCTGGCACTCGGGGACGCGGAAGCCAGCCTGCCGGCGCCGAGGGAGCCCGCCAACGGCGGCGGAGGCGGCGGCGGTGGCGCCGAGAAGGCGCCGGCGGGAGGTGCGGCTGCCGGCCGGCGTCGGCGGCGGGAGCCGGAGCCAGCCGCGGCGATGGCGGACACCGAGGCGCAAGGGCCCCGCGGCGATGGCGGGCAACGGCAGCGGGGTATGAGCACCGCAGCCGCAGCCGGTGGCGGTGGCGGTGGCGGTGGCGGGGCTGGAAGGATTATGGCGGAGGCGAGCGGGGACACATCCATGGGCCACGACCACGAGGGGGGCCAGCAGGAGGGAGGGGAGGAGGAGGAGGATGCGGTGGGCGGCGACCTGGGCCGCAACCTCTCCGCCAAGCGGCTGCGGCGTGCGGCTGCAATGGGTGGCGGAGGCGAGGCCGCCAGCGATGGCACCCGGGGCGGTGCGGACACAGTCGCCGCCGCGACCGCCGCGGCCGCGGCCGCTGCGGCCAATCTCCCGCTGCCTCTTGCGAGGGCGCTGTTGGCGGCCAGCATGGCAAACCGGCCGGGGGGTCGGCTGGTGGTCCCCGGGCCAGAGATGAGGATGGGGCCGGGGACGGAGATGTCGGACGTGGGCACAGTCGCTGACCATTCCGGCGGCGGTGGAAATCTGAGCCTGGACACGCTGGCTTCTGCCGCCGCCGCTGCCGCACATGCAGAGCAGCTCCTGCAGCAGCAGCAACGGCAGCAGCAGCAGCAACAACAATACCCCGACGACGAGCTGCAGCGACTTCATGTCCAGCAGCCAGCGGCCCAGCAGCAGAGGCCGCTGTTCGTGCGGCCGGAGCACCAACGCTGTCCGCACCCCGCACGTGACGTGGATGAGCTGTACGATGAGGAGAGCGGGCAGGAGGAGCCAGTAGCTCACCGCCGGGCGTTGCTGCAGCGACAGATCTTGGAGCAGCTGGCGCAGAGGCGACAGCTGCCGTACCCGTCTCGTGGGGAACCCATGGGGACCGGCAGCGCGGACGCCGGCACGTACGCGGCCGGCAGCAGTCGCGGCTGGTTCGTTGGGGGTACGGCCGGCGGCGGCGACCCGAGGCAGCGACAGCCCTGGCAGGAGGCACCGCGCGCGTTTGCGCGCAGCGCCCCCTACCCAACCGCCCCCCCGCACATGTATGCTGCGGACGAGTACGGAGATAGGCGTACGACGGTGCAGGGCTGGCAGACGCCGCAGCGTGGCAGGACTGGTCTTGGCGCTTGGCAGCCCGGAGCCAGGATTTGCGGCGGTGGGGTGGCGTCGGGGGCTTTAGAGGCCGAGGCGGCGGCTGCTGCGCCACCAGAGGCGCTGGACGCCGCGCTGACGCGCGCGTCGGTCAGCAACCCCCATCGCGGGTTTCGAATGGTGCTGCCGCGCGGGTACCCATGCCGGGAACGGAACAGCTCGCACTACAGCGCGTCGGAGAACAGGGGTGGGGAGGTACGGTCTTCCCGGCACACACCCGACGGCGACCCGGGCGAGCGGGCCGTGCATGGCACGCGCCTGGTTCACGACGAAACGATGGCAAGGGGTCGCGGCGGCTCGGGGTGCCTGACGGGGGCTCCGGGCCCGGGCAGCGGCCGCCTCGCGGCCCAGGACAACGGCGCTGACGACGACGTTTCTGGGGCGGGCGATGACGTCACGACGTCATGGCAGTTGGCCGAACCGATTTCGTACAACCGACTGCAGTGGCGGTTAGCGCTGCCATCGCAAGTAGGCGCGGGCGCCGCGGGTGGGGACACCAGCCGGCTGGACCTGGCGTCATCGTTAGGCCGCGGCCGTGCGGGTGCAGCCAATGCTGGCTTCCCTGCGAGCAGCGCCCCCAGCGGTGGTGGTGGCGGTGGCGCTGCTGCTAACAGCCTCCGCAGCACTGACGACGGCGCCGCCTTGCGCCACTGGTCCAGCCGGGGGCAGGCGGCGGCGGGGAGGGTCGGGGAGGCGGCGGCTTCGGCGGCGGCAGCAGTTCTTGACGCAAACGGCGGTTCGTTTAGCCAATATGCCGTCCGCCAACGGCTGGGCGCGCTCTCCGGTGCCGGCGGCGGCGGTGGCGGCGGTGCCGGCTTGGTTGCTGCCGGCACCGCGGCCGCCAGTGCCGGTGCCGGTCCAGCGGCCGGGCGCTTGGCTGCGCAGGCCGCTGCCGAGGCCCTGGACCGCGCTTGGGGGCTTCTCCATCACGTCCCGCGGGTGCAGCTGGCCGCGGCGAGGGCACTGGCGGCCGCGGCCTCCAGATCCGCCACTGTGCTGGAGACCACCACGCTGAGCAGCTTCCGTGCGTGCCTGGCCGACATACTGGACCTGCTGCGACGCGCACGGGAGGCGGCGGCTGCGACCGAGGCCTCCGCGCAGCGGCAGCACTCCCAGCAGCTGCTGCAGACCACAGGTACAGGTACGGGCGGCACCAACTCCACGCCACCGCCGTCGCCGACGCCGCTGCGCGGCTCGGACGACGGTCGCGTCCGGCAATGCTTGACGGCCGCCGCGTCGCAGCTGCGCTCCGCCGCTGAGTTTCTGGTCGACTGGTACCAGCTTCTGGCGGTGGCGGCGGCGGAGGGGGGGACGGCAGCAGCGGCGGCGTGCGCGGCGGAGCTGGGCAGTAGCGCGGCACTGGTGCGGGTGCAGCTGGCAGAGGCACTGGCGCCGCTGCCGCCGGCCTCATCAGTCAGCAGCTGATGATGAACGAGTGCCGAGTCCGTCTTCGGCAGCCATTGCCAAGACAGGGTGTATGCAATGGGCGCGGCAGCGCCCTGCAGATACCCGCAGCTCACTGTGCGTTTCGTTTATGTGATGTGCGGCACCCCGGTTCATCATTTGCTGCCACCATGCCAGCCAGGTGTAGGGCAGGAGAAGCATGTGTGCCTGCTGGAAGCGTGTGCCGTCTGCGAGACCATACATCTTTATAATAACAAGGGAACACCCAGGGCGGTCTACTCCGCCGGCGGGGCGTCTTCATTGCATGGACGTTGCTTGTAAAGCTTGCTTACGCGCTAGCTTGCACGCAAGCGCACACGTTGACGGCGGACGGAGACATACGACGCGTGTGTTTAACAAGAAGCCCACCCATAATCACCCAGGCCCGACGACGCATGTGTGCATATCACACACAGCACTGTGCAGGCGACCGTTTTAAGGAGTACAGATGCCTGTACGAACTACGAAGGCTGGGTCCTGCTGCCTGCTTGGACAGGAGGTTCGGCGGTTGATTAGCAGCTAGTATTCATGATGATGACTGACCGAAGTCTGGATGATCGGGGCTTACCTTGCTTGTTTGATCATGCATGTGAATGTGCACCGACGTGGCACCCATCGCAACATTTACTTTCGTTAACGAACACGAGGTGGTAACGGAGCACCGCGTGAAACAGGAATTCGAGCCCTTTAGCATCAGCGCTTTTCAGCCTTGCTTCTGTTACACCTACATACCGCGGAACGGACGCACGTGAGGGTACGTACATGCACGCACGCGCCTACCTGTAGCATATGTCCGATATGGAATTAATAATATTAATATGCCCGATACGGACTGCCTTGCTTGCTGCGCTTGATAGGCTGGGTATAGTCCGGTCTGAGGATGGAATACACAACACACGTATGGGCGGGTACCCTAGCACATAACTATGCGCAAATCGCTGCTCGATCGCTCGCTCGCGGGCCCGAGCCAACGTGCGCTCCTTGCAACATGTCGAGGCAGGGCATTTGTGTGCATGTGAGCTTTCACTTGCAACACTGGCAGCACTGGCAGCACCACTGCGTTGCAGCACTGCTGGCTGCGCTATTACTGGCAGTACTGGCAGCTCTGGCAGAAAGACAGACCTGGCAGCAGATCGGGCAGCACCCACAGGACTGGAGGCAGTCAGCCTTCGTTCCGTCATGGCCTGATCGATCCAGGAGCAGCTCGAACGCCCATCGGCGCATTCTCTCCTGATCTGTGTGAAAACTCCTGAACGTACCGTGATAAGACCTGGTGGTAGCGGTGTGTAGGCTCCGCGAGCCTCACCGCCCCTGCTCCCTTAAGCCACGCTAGGGTTTGCCCAACGTAGTAATAATAATAAATTATTATTGCCGTGATAAGACGCGCGATCGGGCCGAATGCATTATCGCTCGACGGAAATCGATGGACACCCCTGCCTCGCCGTCTAGCTACACACGTCCCACACGTATTGCTGCATGAGTTGCAATAAAATGACGACAACAAACGACGACAACACACCACAGGAAAACGTGCGTTCGCGTGCCATTTAACGGCCTTTGCGGTCAACCTACCCATGGGTCACAACGACTCACGTCCATCCTCGTCCATGTGCGTCTGGAATGCAGCGAGGGTCACTGCTGACTATCAGGGCGCATCCGCCTATGCCGTTATTATGTATCCGTCGCGTCGGTAGGTCGGACCAGTCGGCAGGGTCGGACTGCCCGTAATAGTAGTCCCAAGTACGCGAAGTATTTGAGAGTCATATCTTACACATCCTTATAACCATCTGAAGAATTTCGGAGACATTAGCCAGATCAATGCTCACTGAGGAAGTGAGCGTGAGGACACTGGGTTGAACGGTTACTTTACTAACATCGAAACTTTTAAATTATCCGTAAATCGCTTACGTATAGTTCGTCTGTAAGATGGTGGTTAATTTCTACCTGTGCGTTGGCCTACCGCCTCCGGGCGTACTTTTTGGTCTCACTGGGCTAATGACGGGTGACTCAGATGCAATCAGATGCACACGCACATAAAATACCACAACAGCGACAGAATTTTGTTCAAATCACAACACTTGATTGCTGTGAAACCACGGCTGTGCAATTGCAGCTGTACAACCACTGTACAAAACTGCTGTTCTTGAAGTAAGCATTGATTACTGGTAATAACATCTAAGTAGCAAACGCAGGTTTGGACATGTGCGATAAGTAGTATAATAAGCAAGCGATACAACTTGAAGGTCGTTGTGCAAATTGCATAAACTCAGCTAGTGAGCCTGTTTCAGTAATGCGCAAGCAATTGCGAGTGCGCCATTGACATTGCATTAAACGTGCACCTTACTGGCGTTTCTGCGATTGCTTCTGTTAGTTGTTTGAAATTGACTTTGGAATGTGTTTACTTCCTCATATTGCGAACAATCCTCACGGCTTGCTGTAACGAACAAATTCATCGGAATGGATTTCAAAATCGCCAGGGGCCTGATAACAGCAGCAGTGATCGTGCTCAGCGCTGCAATCGCCGCGAATGTACGTATCATTTGTGGAGATTCATAGTAGCGATAAAATCAAATTTGTCCCTCCGGCCAGCCAATCATGCTCTATTCGCGCGAAGTCCAGCTCATATCGTTTTGTCAGGGTTCCTCCTGGTGCCATCGCGTTGTTTATCATTACAGCAGGCAGCGGCCTACGACCACCAGGCGCGCGAGGAGCAGCAAAACCGCGAATGGACCCGGCTCCTGCAGCAGGCCGAAGGTGCCCCCACCATCACCAGGCTGCAAGCCGCCCCACCACAACATCCGCAGAAGCCGGCGTCATCGCTTGCTGGGCACAGGCCTTGCAGCGAGGATTGCTACGCGAGGGCTACCTGCAATGAGGAGCTAGGCCGGTGGGTGGGTGAAACTCTTGGCGTGACGAGTTTCATCAGTAGTGTATTATTGTCGTAATTGCCGGTGATGCCATCAGTCACGACACAAGGCACGAGGAATGATGGGGCAATATGGCCCAGCCTTCACAGTGCGGGTATACCCGTAGTGCGGGCAGGTGCTGGCCGCCTCTGACTGCTGGCTGCACCGCAACTCAATTCGTGGACGAGAATGGATTGAAGTCCAATGCACCTTTGTTTATCCTACCTGTGCTTGCTCGATTGGATTTTTGGTGCCCATCCAGGTGTGACTGTCAGAAGGTACACAACGGACCCGATTGCCAGCGCAACACAAGCGCCTCCCATCTTAGTTACTTTGTTCAGCCTCTGGAAGTCGAGCGCACTCGACCAATGCCGTGCCTCAACTTGTGTAACGGCCGCGGAAACTGCAGCTTGGGCGAGTGTGTTTGTGACCGCGGTGCGTACGGAGAAGGGGGCTGTGGGGGCACATGCATGTGACCCCTGCTGGTAGGCGACTATTCCCGCCAGGGTTGGGAACTTGGTGATGTCATCGTACGAACTAAATGCAGCGAGCAGCAACACGTTTCAGGTTATCTACATAGCACCAGGTAAACGCACCTGGTACCTGTTATGGGTGATGGCGTGCGCGGCAGAGAGTACAGCGAGGTGCATGCACCTGTCCCGGCCGCTATCACCCGCCCACGACATTCGGTACGTAGTGACCGCCGTTGAACACAACAGTGTCCTGCATATGTGTTAAGACAGGTTCCGCACACAGTTATAGTCTGTATTCTCATTGTAGCTTGTTGTGGCTGGTGCACTATATATCTACTTACTGTCCATACACTGACTGCTATCGTAGCACTCCAAACAAACCAGCCCGCCCATCCATCCAAAAACCTTATGCTCGTGATCCGAACTCCACACATGCATGACCCCATCCATCCAGCAAGTATTATATAGCCCGTGGCCCCGCCAGTCTACAATATTATTTGAAGGATGCTCTAGCTATCTCCTGCCATCCCTCCCCCGGCCCTTTATTTGCTGCTCATTTCCCTTTCCACGCATTCACCGCAAAGGCTTCTTCGGGGCGGACTGCTCGCTAAGCATTGGGCCTTCTGGCAAACCCAGCATCTTGGAGGGCACAGGGTACCAGGCTCGGGAGCAGCGACCGTACATCTATGTGTACGACATCCCACACAGATACTCCTCATGGTGCGAGTGATTTCCTATTTCTTCGGAAACGACCTCATTAGCTAGCTCAGAGTAAATTAAGTAACAAACCGTTTCGAATACTCGCTGCCTAACCGCGACAATTTTCGATTGTACTTATATGGAAATTATAATTATTATATGGATATTATAATTGTTATCATTATTTTATGAAAAAATGCCACCTGCTGTGTTAATAGTAATAATAATAAAGTAATACTTATACTAATAATACTTATTTCTAATACTTAATTCTAGTACTTAATTCTTACACTGATACTGATAGTGAGAATGAGAATACTAATTATAGTAATATTACTGTTGTTAATGTTAATGATAATAAAAAATATTACCAACAATAATAATAAATTACAGTAGTAATAACAATACTACTATTTTATTAGTAACGAACAATTGTTTTGATTACCGAAATGGCGCCTTACTTGTCTGTGTATAAGTAGGTACCATCTACCATTTGAAGCAGCTTGCAGTCGCTTGTAATCTGTCCCCTGACTGCCCTACCCTTCGGTCGGCTGGGCAAGCAACGGCAGGCACAATCCGCGCCGTACGGACCGGGAAGCTCATTGGACGATCTGGCAGCGTATGTTGAAAGCAAGGGTGCTTGTGGGCGATGGAGACGAGGCGGTGAGCAGTCAAGGTCATTTACAGCATCGGCGGCTGCGGATAGTCACATTTCCAAAACAGATTCCACCAAAGATTACGTACTGTTATAATAATTGTGCTGTCGATATTCTTTACTTGCATTTGCTTGTGACGCACGAGCGCACGCATGAGTTGACAACCAGCATCGGATGATCACTACACTTGTGCATATAGCTGCATGCAGGTGCGCGCGCTCTTTGCTTACGAGAAGATCAAAAGCCTTAGATAGATGTGCTAGCCCGTCCCAATAGATAGACAGGCAGCTTGATCGAATAGGAGTTCGGTTATCATATACATACATGCATGGATGGGCTGTTCACATACACTCACAGCTTGATTGGGCGTTGTTGTATGTACTCAATAAATGGTGGTGTACCGAATATCGGCGTGAAATTGAAACGCCCCCGCTGTACTGCCCGGCAACAATTCAGAACGAAAGCCCCCAATCAAATACTTGCGGCCCGACGGTCGCTCGGTGGCCCAAACGTATTTGCAAGGGGCCGCAAAATGTGTTGTATGTCGGTAATGTTGAGCATGCATGGGTAACTACCCAGTAATTTGTCCCTGCGGTCCCTTAATATCCGTGTTATATCACCCGCGTTTGTCACCGCAAACCGTCTCTTGGTCCTAGATAGCTATCTGCCCTCTTGAGACGCACACCTCGGGCTGTATCTTTAACCGTGGCGCAAGGACCGACAACATTATTGACGCAGGCGCGGAGCCAGCCAAGCGTGACTCTCATGCCAACTTCCCGACAAAGCCCGCCGCTTGTGGTCACAGACTGGACACCTTGTGGGGTTGATTAGCCACGTTCGGTGGATACAATAACATACAGGAAATAAATGCAAAGAACAATAACAGTAACAATATTTTAAGTAAATCATTTCATGAATCACTAGCTCAGGACGGAGCTAGTAGTAAAAAATAAAATCTGAAGGTGCTGGCTACCGTATCTTCATTCTTATTGATTGTCCGTGTATCCGAACAATTGCCATGCAATCTCAACTCCATCCATACAGGACTGGTATTTCATTCCAATCAAGATGAGGAATACAGCTGATGGACCCAAATTGCTGAAAGTTATTGAGTACATCCGGGTGCACTGGCCTTGGTATGACAGGTATGTAAACGTGGCCTGGTTCGCTGCTGGCCCGTCATTATAGTGGCCCCACCGCCGAGTCCGATATATAAACGTCCCCTGCATGGTTACAATATCCCCTTGGGAACAATGCGCAGTCGGTTCTGAGAACGGATGGCGGGGGGCAGTGAGTGATGTCATGCACCAGACAACATTTGTTTTGTGTTTAATTATCCCCCCATGCATCCTTCCAGCGAAGTAACGAAGTACGTACGTGATTATTATATATATTTAATTAGCACTACATGCACAAGAAAATGCTGGTTAGAACTCAATCATCTAGGTTACAACATGGTACTTAACTGACTTGATTTATCAAGGCATGGAAACATGCATGGTGCGTCGTCTTTCTGCGGCGGCCAAACTTCGTGGGAAGCAGTGACTACTTGTGAGCGCATGTATATTATGCGTACGTGCATACATGCGTGCGTGTGGGTCGATCTTTGCCTGTCGAGCGCCCCGACCTGAATCTTCATTCCAACTGCAACGGAAACATTGTGGCACATGTACAATGCAACCATCCATAAATAAAGATATCCCAGCAGGCAGCCCAGGTGCGTGTACCTGCTGCTGTAATTTGTGCAACCACGCACGCGGTGGACGGGAGCCCTGCACCATCACCATGTATAGCTTAAGGCAACAATCTCAAGCGAGAGCGAGGAAGCGCATGGCAAAGAGGGACCCAGCTTCGGTAACGAGATAAAATTACTGAATTTACATACCGATGTTTCAGTACCATATATATGTATGTATATATACACATATGTATATATATGTATATATATGTGTATATATGTGTATATATAATATATTATTACGTGTGGCCAGACCCAAAGATCGTAAATTACGTTGGGCACATGTATGGGGGTATTTGATGCAAGTGTTGCGTACTTTCTTGCGAATAATTGTGTGCGAAGGCACGCACGCACGGCGGCTTATTTCTTCCGCTTTCCATTCAGTGTTTGCTCGCGCCTCCGTACGTCCAGTGTATTTATCCAGTGTATAACTATAATCTATGGTTTAAATAAACTTTATATATAAGTCGACGACATACAAATTACACCCAACGGTCGTCCTTTCACGACGGTGTGTGATCAGCAGAAGATGCGAGCAGGATGCCAGGGCACCGTGCGTTCGTTTGATCTCGCTTGTCCCGTATTCGTTTGTCAATAATGCATACATGAGCCGCGCCCCAGCAGGGAGTCCTGGCTTTCTTGTGCATGTATGTGTGCTTGTATGTGAGCGAGCCGATCGAGTATATATCCAAGCAGGCAGCTCTGTTAGTCACCTCGCTCGATCGCACGCGCAGGTTACATGGCCACCGACATTTCGTCATCCACATGGGTGACTCAGGACGTGGGGAGGTATCGGAAGAGGTGCGCGATGTGTCAGAGAACATGACGTGGCTGCACCACTGGGGTCTCTACGAGGACTTCCCCTACAGTGGTTGGAAAGCTGGCCACCGTCCTGGCAAAGTGAGTTCGTTCGGTAATAATAACGAAGCGGGGAGCGAAGGACTAAAGGGACTAATAACACGACATCCCGGCATGGCTGACTAATAATAATAACCCAGAGGCCTTTAGACCCATGTCGGTTATCCTTGAACATATCCAAAACTTTGGCTCACACTCGAGGAAGGAAAGGAGTCGAATGCGTACGTGGTGCCATATACATGGGATGTGTATATGGAAATAAATAAAACTTGGAATGCCCAGTAGTTGCGAGCGACGTACAGGCCTAGGCGGCACGCATAGGCAACCGTTGTCTCACTGGCAGTATGGCTGCCAGGACATGTCTCCCTCGTGGAACTTATTTTAATGCTTATGGCGTACGTGAGCTTTTATTGTGTGGCCTGACAAGAGGGTAGTCAGTGGAGCCAGTAGCCTGTGAATTAGGTTAGGTGAAGACAACAGATAGATAGACGTCAGGAAAACATTGAAACTACGGTGTCAAACTTACGGTGGTGACAGACACGATATATGCATGCCTTACTAGGAAATTGCCAAGTTTGCTGAATCGAGATATCAGTGCCAATACCATATATAGGTGCCTGCTTTCTTGTATATACATAGAGGCCTCCATACTGTGCCGGAGCCCGAGCGAGAAACGCCTAGGTTCGCACTAGACTACGTACATTGCTGTGTGGCTTTGTGATAGACCACTATCATTATCTCGCCCAGCTTTCTAGTAAGGTCAAATTGCAGTATTACCTAGGCCCTTTATGTCCTCCATCCCTTTCCGGTAACTGCCATGGCATGATTTTAGCACACGCAAACGGGCATGGTCAGTTCCACTTTGTGGACTTATCGTCACACCAACATGTCTTGTACTCTACACATGAATGAATGAACGTTACAGTGGACCCCAAAGGGATCAACGGTGTTTACCAGGGCAAGCCCCAGCAGGCCCCACCGACTAGGCGGCTAGACACCTCCACATCTCAACGCTGCAAACAAAAACACACCGGGCCATGATCCAACCCAGACAGACACCGAAGCAAGCAGACACATGTGTTACAAATGGTACGAAATGTATGAGAATATTCATGATCATTAAAGGAAGGAGCGCGATTTAGTCTAAAAATATTATTATATTATTTTACTATTACATTATTTTTATTATTATTACTGTTACATTATTATTTTTATTATATATTAATGTTAATACCATGGTTGTTGTTGCTGTTGTTGTTGTTGATCACGGTTCGGTTAGTCATACCATTCCATGTTTGCCCCTTCGTTACCAGGACATCGTCATCCCTATCTCATTCAAGGCAAAGGTCACAAAGGATATTTTCAGCATCTCGCCCCTGCACCCACGGGCTTCTGTCCCACCGCGTGACGGCAAACTTCTCTTTGCGGGTCGCATATGTGGGGACTACATGCCGCCGGACCCATCCAAGCTGTGGCCGCATTGCCAAACAAATAAGAGTATGGGTTATTCCCAAGGTGCCCGCCAAATGGTGCGTTTTGTATGCTGGCGGGAAAGGTCTGTCGCCTTTATTGCTGAGCAGGGTAGGGTTGCTGGGAGATATATATGGTGCACGGCCAGGGGGGTGGTTTTATTATGAATGATGTCGCAGTGGATCCCGCGGATCATCGGTGATAGCCATAGCTTCCTCACCACACATGCACATGTCCGTGGCGCACTGGACAGGCTCCACATACAAGTTCACCGAAACATAACCCGCATCCACCCACCCCGTTCCTGAGAGGCAACCATACGTAGCCAGCAGCAGGCCTGCTGAGGCCCCTAGGGATAAAGCCCGCTGAGCGGGAGTTAGCCACTAGGTAGGGCGCCCCTATTTGTGAACCACCCCAGCCAAGGCTGGCTTGTAGTCTTGGAAGGTGACGAGGGCTCGCAAACCACTGTCAATGGGCCTACCCAAACAGCCCCGCCTGCCTGTTCTATCTACTACCACTATCTACTTGTTTTCCCGGCATCAGCCTTCGGTTGGCAATGCAATGGCAATGCAATGTATGTAATAATGTACGTGGTATGACGTGCTCTGCCAGGACAATTTCATTAATCGTGCAAACAAGCGGGACAACTAGAATCACTGACTTCTGCCATCATCATCATCATCATATCATCATCATCATCATCATCATCATCATCATCATCATCATCATCATCAAAATCATCATCAAAAAAAAAAAAAAAAAAAAAAAATCATCATCATCATCATCATCATCATCATCATCATCATCATCATCATCATCATCATCATCATCATCATCATCATCATCATCATCATCATCATCATCATCATCATCATCATCATCATCATCATCATCATCATCATCATCATCATCAATCATCATCATCATCATCATCATCATCATCATCATCATCATCATATCATCATCATCATCATCATCATCATCATCATCATCATCATCAATCATCATCATCATCATCATCATCATCATCATCATCATCATCATCATCATCATCATCATCATCATCATCATCATCATCATCAATCAAAAAAAAAAAATCATCATCATCATCATCATCATCATCAATCATCATCATCATCATCATCATCATCATCATCATCATCATCATCATCATCATCATCATCATCATCATCATCATCATCATCATCATCATCATCATCATCATCATCATCATTTATTATTACTATTATATCTCACGAAGTTACCCTGTGTGCGTTCTCCTACTGCCGCTGGTGATATCACAGCAGCAGCAGATGGACACAACACGGTCGGTTGATGAACCTGGTGTGTGATGAACCGACCCTGGTGTTACGCACCTGTTTCAATGTAACCTCCATGCAATGAACACTGTGTGTCCATTTCGGACATGTGCACGTTGCACACCAATACCATTGACTCGAATGGACTTTCTGCCTCACTTCAGGTCCATTACTATCATCATAACCGCACTGGATATAAGATTGTGACATCATCACCAACCTATCTCATGGATCTCATGAGGTACAAGTAAGTACACAACGGAGAGCAATCTTGGATACATACACACACGTGCGATAGAAGCAAGGATTATTCGTTGCAGCAAGTAGGTATTCAAGGTCGTTCCACTTAGAAACTTGGCATTTGTTAAGCTGGAATACGTAAAGCTGGAATATGGACGGGCGGCGGGTCCCCCACTCGTACTCGTTAACACCGATGGGATGTATCCTTGTGTCAGCACACACCGGATGTATTCGACGGTGTCTACACCCCGGATAATACCCTATCCTGGTATTTTTGCATACACAGCCGTGTGATACACAGTCGTGACACTGGGTATACACGGCCTTCATAATTACAGACGAGGCCAGCCAAGCCAGCAGTTTTTTGCCGCAGTATTGTTGGCAATCCAGCCAATAGGTTGGACTGCGTGCTTGCTTGATGCTCATGCCTCCAGCATCTCGATATTAAATACCGAGACCATGACGTCGCCGGTTCGATCCGGGTCGGGGCAAAATGGTTGAGAATTGGGGAGTCCCGCTTGGACAGCCCGGCTCTTCAGTCGGGTCCGAGTCCGCCCCCGGTGTAAGTGGCCTTCAGCCACGGTTAAAGGGATAGCCCGAGATGTGCGCGTCAAGCGGGTCGGGCCAATGGGTCCGGCCACATACCAAGGAACGGTTTCGGGGGCATGGTAACACGGATAGGGGCCGCAGGCGGATACCTGCGTGAACAAAATACTGGTGACCAATGTCGACTCCCACCCTGACATCGGCAGTCCCCTTAACACACGCTTGGGCTTAGCGGTCCAGGAGTAAACCTTTCTTTCTTTCTGCCGTCGGGTTATACACAAGATCATATATACATACATGCATGTATATAATAATGCATGGAAAGCCAGTCTGATGGTAGGGTACGCAGTAACAAGACCAGATAGACCAGACATACATGAAATTGACAGATGGGCATAGGTACGTGCAAGGCACTAATAAAGGTACACATTCGATACGATATATGGCGGGCTATATTGTTATAAGACATGCGGGACGAATGCATGCGAGAGGCAGTCGTGCAGGTCAGTGTGACTGCAACTGTATGTGATAAGGACTTGCCTGCGCAGGGGCCCGTAGTAGTATGGCGGCCACAGCTCCTTGCATGCGGCTGCAGCTGCAGCTCGTGTAGAACTCGTTCTCTGGCCGACAGCAATGACGGCCAGGTGCCCAACGAGAGCTGTGGTAAATAGATTGAGATGGTAGTAGAACGAAGGGTACGTAACCCCCAAATATAGCGCGCCCAGATAGCGCGCGACGTTAATGCTTTATCATAACAGGAATAAACACACGGTCGCACGGCTGCATATTGCATGCAGACAAGTGAGAGACAGGTAGGGTCATACCTGAGACCCTGAGCAGGGCCGTTTCACAATGGGCGGGCCCTATCTACCCAGCTACGTAGCCAACAACGAAATCATTAAATCCTGGTCAACTTATATTACTTGGTTGCCTAGCTAGCGTGCGTGTAAAAATTTATGTTGATGCTGTTGGTAAAGAATCATATGTTTTGTGTTTTGGTCAATCTGTCCATCATTAAAAAACTGTGTGTCTGATGCGTCTTATTACTTACAGGTGGTGCCTTGCACCCTCAGGTGGTGGTCACGGGCATCGTCAGGTGCGGGATAACACGCGTATATATTTAAAGATGTTCCTGATCATGATGAGCTCTTGTGTCGTCAATCTGTTCACATCTCTGCAGAGGGCTTGTCTTTATCTAGACATCTACTAGTACTGGGCTGAGTAGGCTAGCAACAGCAGTGCTTAAGCTAATAAGCAGAACATGTCGACGGATTTCATTTGCATGCTCGCAGTCAGAAATAGCAATCGCTCAGCGTGCATGTACTTATAAAGGACGGAGGCTTTGTTACGTTGGTTTCCTAGGGTTCCTAGATGCCAGCAGAGTCGATCAGCAGGATGGCTGGCTTGCTTGCTTGCTTTAATAAGCCTGATGCCGGATATCTGGTGAAAGAACAAACCCTTACGCTCTCGAATATCTAGTAGACGCAAACTCAGACTTAGACATCAGGAGCAAGCAGGCGATAGATAGAGGGAAGAGCATAAAACAGACCGTTCAGAGGCAGTTTTGACTCATCATCACACAGGGAAAATCGATAGGTAGGGCATCGCAAGGTGTAGGGTGCTTGCGCACGCAACGACGGAAGTCGGCGGGTGTAACAGGAATTCGAGCCCCTTAGCATCAAGTGCGTGCGATGCAGGAATCGCTCCTGCGCCTGCAGACTTCGTTCCAGGCCCTTCATTCTTGTAGTCTGAAAAACAATGTTTGGCAGATAGGGCCGGTTTCCAGCTCTCGACAGCGAACGTCAAACCGCTCGCAGGTTTTTTGGAGGAACGTGTCCGAATTTTGGCCCAGATCTATTTCATTCGCTGTTGCTAGCAATTCATACACGCAACCGTATTTTAGTGCCATTAACTCTATCCATGACAGGTTGCAGTTGCCCAAGCCCTGTGATGGTGATAACTCGTTGCTGGCGTCGTTCCGTCGGGGCTGGGAGCGTTTGCAGTCATCCCTGTCACCCGGTTCCGGCCTGGTTCTAGCTTTTTTTGACGCTGAGGTCATGTGGCGGTTGTACATGCAGTTGCCGTCCGCTCTGGGTTCGCTGGTTTCTTTGCAACCCCTTTTGATCGTCGTGCTCTCATTTGTGCTGTTCCTGCGCCCTGACTCCCTGTTGTCGGTCTCTTGGTGTGAGGTCGTCGAGTCGGTGTGCATTGTGGTGTTCCGTTATATATAAGCACTTGACTTGAAGGGCAAGGTGGTGCGCCCGGAGGACGCTCCTATGCTTCAATTTCCCCTGTTTGGCCTCCCGCCCGGTCGGTGCTCCAGTGCGCCCTCCGTGCGCAGATGGGTTTGTCCGGGAGTCGCTTGTGGGTGTCGTCTCAAAAGCTCGGCCCGTGACGGGGAGCGCGGGTTCTCCTCTACGCTGATGAGTCGTTTTGGTTTCGGAAGGTTGCGTGCGCGAGGTGCACACATTGTACGATACAGCCT
The DNA here is from genome assembly GCA_003117195.1 of Eudorina sp. 2006-703-Eu-15. Classification (NCBI taxonomy): domain Eukaryota; kingdom Viridiplantae; phylum Chlorophyta; class Chlorophyceae; order Chlamydomonadales; family Volvocaceae; genus Eudorina; species Eudorina sp. 2006-703-Eu-15. The sequence goes on from BDSI01000042.1 coordinate 966,381, forward strand.
GTGGCGTGGTGGCGCTTCCACGGCTCGCGCGGCGGCTGGCGTCCCGTTTGAGGAGATCGAGATCATGTATGGGCGGGTGGTCGTCCGGTTCGGCTGCCCTGCGGGAGCACTACTTAGATCTGTGTGTTTAGCGTTCACCTGCGGCGCTGGCTTTCTTCGGGCCCCTGGTGTCCGGTCGCGTCGCCCCGTTTGCACATCAGTACTTCAACCGTTGACTTACCTCTTTTATTGGCAATTCGTGCAGTTAATGCACCCTTAGCGCAGTTAAACGGTGTTAACTTGCGTTGCAAGGCTCCGAAGCACTGGGATACGACAGTGGTTCGGCAAGGCCCGTGTTCTCAGGGACGCCGTCTTAAGCTAATAGTTTGAAGCAAGTTTCAAGTCATCTTGTTTTTGTTGCTCGCCTTGCGCCTGTCCTGCCCGCCCTTGTGTGGTGTGCCTGGCTTTCCGCTGACTTTTCCTTTCTCTCTCCACAGTTCTTCAATTTCGGGCCGCCGGTCAAGATACCGGCGCCCAGCGGATGTAACATTCGAACAGTTGGTTCCCTGGTAGTGTGGGCACGGGGAGCGGTATATATGCCTTTTTCGGAATAAATCAGGGTTTTCGGCTCCAAAAAAAGGAACAGATCGCGGCCTGGACGTACGTTTTCATTCCTTGGGCCAATAATGTATCCCCTTAACCAGCAGTTCCAAGATTCATAGTTCTAATCAATATTTCATCATATAATCTCATGAGGACCAATGGATTCGTCTAAAAAGACCAAACCCGTAAGTCAACGGGGCATATTAGCATTTCTGACCGGGCCGAACGCAGCAAAATGCTCCGATCCAAAGTTGCCAAGGCGTGGAAGACCTTATAAAAGCAGGAACTATCGTTGGAAACCATTACTGAAGACGGCACAGTACTTGTTGAGAAAGTCGACATTCAGTCCTTAACATTGCAACCGCAAGCTGTGGAAGGTACTCCCATTCTTCGGAGTAGTGTTGCAACACGCAAAGACAGCATGCTGGATGCTGATGGCAGTGACGACGGTAAGCAGTCGCCATCCAAGCAGTGACGGCAGTAGCGGTCCCTGCTTATGTATGCGGGCTTGCAGGGCAGAAATGCGCACAGCGACACAGGTATCTGGCATGAATCATCAAGATGCCGAAAAGCCCGGGATTTTTTTGGGCGGGGCCCCAGCGCGAAGCGCGTTCGGGGGGCCCCGCCCCCTAGGATTGCCCATGTCCGTGTGTGTGTGTGTGTGTGTCCGGTAACGGCAAAACGTTCATTATCCGCTAAACTAATTCGCTATGTTTGTCATATTAATTGTCCTCTATTGCAAGGTAACTTTGGTTTGGCTGAAAAAAATTCTTTGCGCACAAACGGTCAAAGTAAAGCTCCGCGGTCCCCATGGACCCGAGTCAACATCCACCCAACGCCTCTCGCGCTCATATTTGTTGCAACGGGTGCCGCGTGATGAATACTTGAATTAGGAATGGGCGGCGCGTGCTAAATTGAACTTCGATAGTGTTCTGATGTTTGAACATCAAGATACCACCAACACCAAGATTTGCCTTTCTGTCTTGCCAGATATATACAAATCAACAATATGTATTGAATCAAAGTTTCAAGATGCAAAGGGATGGCGTACCGAGTGCCAACGAGTTCTCCAGTTCCGATGGCCCAAAGTCAGGGTCTCACCGCGGCTTTTTCGCACCCTGTCTTTGCCTTACATTTGCTATGTAACTATTGATAGCAAACTTTAGAGGTTCACGTCTGCTGCGGGCGTGCAACTGAAGGGTTGCATGCCTGCCGACGGACCAAACAACTACAGTTTCACGGCAAAACAAGGATGCTTCAAGCTTGCTTTGTGATCATCTGCTTGACAGACGTATGTGGTAGTGCCGAGGCGACTTTCGTTACCATAGTGCCGATACGGTGACCGCCGTCGCCGGCGTACTGCAGGATGGTTTCGGGGCTGCCGACGTGTTTGGGCTTGGTGAATCTATGCACGCCGATCCCCCTTCAACATCAACGACACCCCCAATGGCAACCTTTCACTCTCTCACACTGTTGCGCGGTAATAGAGTTTTCCTTCTAAAGCAAGCGGCCTGTACCGATTATAGGGGGCCCCGCCCTTTTCCGGCTTCGAGGAAGCCGACCCCTACTTGTCTACAGGCGTATTCCTGAGCTGACGGTTTCGTCGGGGGGTCTGGGGGGGGGCCGGAGGCCCCCCCAGCGGCTCCCAGATAAGGAATAAATAATAATGTCCAGGCCCAAACTCATTCCTTGGTATGGAATGAACAATTCCCGGGCCAAAACGAAAAACAATCACTGACGGGGAGTGTTTCGGTGCACTTGTGGAGCCTGTCCGGTGCGCCTTGGTGGTGCAGTTTCGATTATGCAGTGTATGGTGAGGAAGCTTTGGCTGCTGTCACCAATGACCCACGCGGCTGGCTGTAACATCTATAATAATAAAATATTTTAACGTTATATCCTTATTCGTATACTTCTTATTGTTCGTACGTACCTTGTTATAGTTTTGTAATTGTTATTATTTATTGAGAACTTTATTGGGGAAACCCTTATCTTTGAACCCTTCTACAAATGCTCACAACAGGAACAATCCTGCAAGGAGGGGCCCCTGAAAACGAGCTGCCGCCCTAAAACATCATAGCATGTATGTATCTTGTAAGCTAGATGACTCCCTGTAGCGGAAATGAACTTCAAACCTGCTTCGGACAATGATCTGTTCGGAATTTAATATTTCTGCGTGTGTTACTACTATTATTTTTCATCCTTACATAATTGTGTGCGTTACTACTACTATTGTTTTATCCTTACATAAAAATTAATATTACTATTAGTATTAGTATTAATGTTTGACTCTTTCTTATCCGGTTTATGTTCATTATATAATGAACTATAACAAGGCTTCATATTAATACGTTCTGCATCATTAAACCGAATTCGTTGTATACTCGCTCTAACTTACCCCATCCCAAATTCTGATTTGCAATCAGACATTGACTGCCATTATGGGCTGTCTTCCATTGGTGGTGAGTGACATGGTAATGCAGCCATTCGAGCCAGAAATGGACTGGTCTGCATTCGCCATCCGTGTAGCACAGGTGGATGTACCCGAGTTGAATATTCTCCTGGATTCTGTTTCAGATGAAGGGTATCAAAAGATGCAGGATGCAGTGCAGTGCGCCGCGCAGCACCTGCTGTATAGCAGCAGCAAGGGCGCAGTACTTGATGAGGATGGCAGGTGGGCCTTTGTGTTCAGCTAGCAGAAAGCCATGCAATATTGTTTTCACTGCTGTATTGTGCTTGTCACGATGCATGCCTAATTTCATTGGCAACGAATATTCTGGATTCGTCATTGCAAAGTAGGTATGTAGTCTTACAACCCCCAACCAGGTCAACTTTTATAGATTGTGATAAGCCTCTTACGTGCGTGCTGCATGCCGTAAATGTAATGTTTATTTTTGCACTTCGTTGCCTTTCCATGATGTATAGGTGGGATGCGTTTGAGACTGTATTGGAGATACTCCGTATGCAGCAAAGCTACCCAGCATTAGATCCTGTACTATACAGTGATACAGACAAACGATTCAGACTGTTTATGGGCTGTGGTTATAATTCCATGGCTGCATATGGTGCAGCTCGACGGCTGCAGCAAGAAGAGATGTACCTGCATGTGAATAACCTGCAAAGTGATTTGGGGCATTCCAACTGGGAGCTCATGCAGAAAGCTGGAGGCCTGGCGGCCATTTTTCGGCATACGGCATTGACTGCAACATCAAGGCAGAAATCTGTCATAAAGGCAGCTGTTCAAACCAAGAAGGGCGGCGAACAAGACAGTCGGAGCAGTGGGGTTGGAGTAATTAATGATCATGCAAAACTGGCGCTATGCAGTTTGAGCAAATGGGATCCGCCAACGGACCAGTGTGTGTGTAAAGCGTACAATGGCTGTTTTGAGCCAGGCACTCAGGTTTGAAATATCGTGGGTGGATGCTGAAATTTGGTTAGTTGGATAATTGTGTGGCTTGTGACGGCACACGTTGCCTCTCAATATGGGTATCATCTTCAAGTATATATCATCTTCAAACGCGCCAATGACATGCATCTTCCCTTCCCATGTTATCAACTGTCGTGTACCAACTGTGCTGCATGCAAGACCAACCACTTATACGGGGGGGGCCGTATGAGAAGATCTGGTCCAATCTTGTCAACACTTGCTTGCCAACCCGACCCGGCACAAACTCGACGCATTGTTGGGATTTTTGTGGACTACTGGTATGTTTGACTGCAGCTAGCTTCACAAAACGAAGTGTGTTGAGAGACAACATTTCATGTGTTTAGAAATGTGACCGGCATGTGTCTGTGTGTGTGCCTGGTATCGAGTGTTCACACACCTTATGATCCACGAAGTGAAGTGTAGAGTGAAGTGTTCAGGTATGACATCTTTCCTTTTTGGAACGTGTTACTGTTGCAGGTGTGCACCGAAATTGTTGTCAATGGACCGGTAGTATATTTGGTTTCAGAGGCACGGATACATTCATTTTCAGGATACGTCACTGGGCGTCCCTAGAGTGAGATGTCAAGGGTCCGAATCCCAATCTATTGATCCGCGGCTGGCCTGGATTCAAATATCCAAGCAGGTACATTTTGTACACCGTCGGTTGATCCCTTTGGGGTCCACTGCAGCGTTCATTCATTCATTTTGTACAGTTCAGGGATTCGATAATTTTGGGTAAACACGCACTGCTTCCTACCAGACCTCGTTGTACACATGGGTAACAATTGCAGGCAAGACACGGATTGAAACCGTTGCACGGCAAGCAAGGGTAGGTCTGCTTTTAAAGGTGCCGTAGGTTGGGCATGCATACACAGGATTGCAAAATTCATTCCCTGGTGGATATGCATACGTACATACTCAAGATTGCTATCATCATTCCTTGTTTGCCACAAATGACAGCATTCGTCCCGATGCGTTTCTTTATGTTTTGCATGTTTAGCTGCTGCGTGCAGAATCCATTCACGGATTCATGTCCGCGTTGTTTCCTAGAGGTAGGGTTTGAGTGCCTTGCACATCTCGTCAGCTGTAGTTGTTGTTCGTTGCTTGGATGTGGCGACGAGGTGGCCGAGCGGTCTAAGGCGCTAGATTCAGGACTACTTGGTACCGCACCAGGATGAACCTTCTAGTCCGTAAGGGCGTGGGTTCAAATCCCACCCTCGTCATCTTCTGGAGAAGAGAAGATGTATAGTACAATAATGTCATGGAGGATGTTCACGGCAATTGATGTCTAGACTCCAAGTATCCCTGCTATGTGGTTGTGGGAACTAATTATAATGAGGCAAAGGATGCAGCAAGGTATAAAGACGTGGGCATAAAGACGTCAGATATGTGAAGGCGTTTGTTGACCTTTATTTCGTAGCCAAGAAGAATTGATTTAGTATAGTCGTCCAGATTATTAGGCTACGTAACACCTGTACTTGAACATAGACGATGCTGCTAGCAAAGCCTAGGAGTCGTGTGACATTCATGGCAAGAACGCCATTCAATAATTCATCTACAATGTTCATAAATTATTTGCATGCATAATCAGCGAACATCTCTTCTTCGGTATTTATATATATATATATATATATATATATATATATATATATATATATATATATATATATATATATATATAATATATATATATATATATATATATAATATATATATATATATATATATATTATATATATATATATATATATATATATATATATATATATATATATATATATATATATATATATATATATATATATATATATATATATATATATATATATATATATATATATATATATATATATAATACATATGCTGATAAAATATATAAACATATAATACAATACATAGATATAGTACATATTGTATATTGATATATACTGATGTATATTTGATATCAGGCAACGTAAAACAAAGTGTTTGAAGTTTTGCTGAAAACAGTGGTGGTCAGCAGGTGTCACAGAAGAGGGAACGGTTTTGGTGGGATTGGTCCAGGTGCAGTACGTAGGTTACGGCTTTGGTGATCCTTGGCCATTCGCTATAGTCTAGGCGGTAAGGATACGAGATTTTCACTCTCGGGACCTGGGTTCGAGTCCCAGTAGCAAAACAAGACCTCGATCAAGGCGGTTGCTGTTGCGAATTTTACATGTAAAATGGACATGACTGCACTCTTGCATCTGCTAAACAGCTGCTACTATTAAACGCGGACATGGTGCTTGCTTGCAACGAAGCACACGGCAACTCAACAATCAATCATTACTATTCATTGACGTAACAGTGGAACCCGCTGATCATTATAATTGCGGCCGGTCTATCACGCACCATGAATAACTGTCACCATATAGCTGCCTACCTGTTCGCTTACTTGCTTGGTTGACATCATCACACGCATAGTGTGTACTTACCTGCACAGACCCGCGACAGCAAGGACATGGGTATGTATGTATGCATGCTGGTATGTACTCTGTACATACCCAAACACGCACTGCTTCCTACCAGACCTCGTTGTACACATGGGTAACAATTGCAGGCAAGACACGGATTGAAACCGTTGCACGGCAAGCAAGGGTAGGTCTGCTTTTAAAGGTGCCGTAGGTTGGGCATGCATACACAGGATTGCAAAATTCATTCCCTGGTGGATATGCATACATACATACTCAAGATTGCCATCATCATTCCTTGTTTGCCACAAATGACAGCATTCGTCCCGATGCGTTTCTTTATGTTTTGCATGTTTAGCTGCTGCGTGCAGAATCCATTCACGGATTCATGTCCACGTTGTTAAGCAGGTTCATCGCAAGATCAAAGTGACGAATTCTCGCAGCTTCTCGTCGTATAACCGTTTAACTGTCGCTGTAACCGTTTAACTGCCGTTTATTTGCACGCGTGCTGTCCGGTGTAATTCTGTTGTTTACGGTGTAAAGTAAGCGTCCAAGATATGCGGGACGTCAACGCCAAGGGCGTAGCAAGTAGCCACCCTGGCAACATGGCTTGCAGTCCTGTGCTGCACTTCGCGCCTCGGCACAATTCGAATGTCAAGCTGCGTCACTTGGGTGCGCACGGAAAAATGCAGCAGTGATCTTGCGCTCTTACAACAGCAATGCCAGGAATGCTACCGTACAGCATACAGCCCCCGGCACAGATAGATTGCACCGAGCGGCTTGAATTCCATGGCATAATTAGCGCAAGCTTCCTACAAATCCATTGTTAACGCTAGGACAATGTGAAGGACTCCATTATGGAGCCTTTGAGGTATTGCAGGATTGCGGCGCTGTTCCTGCCGTCGTCATTGTAGGCTGTCTGTATCCTGAAAAGAACAGAGACGCGTGGTCTCATCACTTACTTAATTGGTGTCGACATGGGAAGCTTTGTTCTGCCTTACCGGTCGTTTCCGTCGCTCTCCAAGCGTCCAGTGCGGGCGGTGACATGTCGATCTGAGCTGGACCATCTGTTGGACCGATGTCGAGACAAAGGTATGGCCGAGTTTGTCAAGCTTGTGAGGTGCTGGTAGCAACAAAAGCGCTGACAGCGTATCTGTTGCTACTGATCAGGGCGGGTGCGGCTATTCCGTGTTTCTGACGGGTACAAGCTCAACGATGCGTTCAAGGCTGCGGGTGCGGTCGCAGCTTTCAGCTGGTTTGCTGTATGGCTGCTGTCTTATGAGGCGCGCTCTGAACCAGAATTCAACGAATGATATGCTGACATTGTCTTATGAATTGTGTTCATGCTTCCCATGCTCTGTGTTTGCTTGCGTCAACGAGACGGCGCTGGATCCTCCTTGTCTTTGCATCCCTTTTGGCGGTCGATGTGGCAGCGCTGTTTCGTCTTTGCACGCATCGTTTTGCTCTTTTGCGGTCCCTCTGTGGTGTCATACGTAGCTCACGATAATGCCATATGATATCATACCTTGCAGAGCGATCCGCGGCCGAGCCGTCGCCCATTCCTACTGCTGCCCAGCAACAAGCCGCCCAGCACCAAGTCCGGCCGGGTAGGTGGTGTTTTGCGCTCCGAACCTCCGCGCTCCGAACCAGAACTCAACGGCTGATATGCTGATATTGTCTTATGAATTGTGTTCATGCTTCCCATGCTCTGTGTTTGCTTGCGTCAACGAGACGGCGCTGGATCCTCCTTGTCTTTGCATCCCTTTTGGCGGTCGATGTGGCAGCGCTGTTTCGTCTTTGCACGCATCGTTTTGCTCTTTTGCGGTCCCTCTGTGGTGTCATACGTAGCTCACGATAATGCCATATGATATCATACCTTGCAGAGCGATCCGCGGCCGAGCCGTCGCCCATTCCTACTGCTGCCCAGCAACAAGCCGCCCAGCACCAAGTCCGGCCGGGTAGGTGGTGTTTTGCGCTCCGAACCTCCGCGCTCCGAACCAGAACTCAACGGCTGATATGCTGACATTGTCTTATGAATTGTGTTCATGCTTCCCATGCCCTGTGTTTGCTTGCGTCAACGAAACGGCACTGGATCCTCCTTGTTCTTGCTTCCCTTTTGGCGATCGATGTGACAGCGCTGTTTCGTCTTTGCACCCTAGCTTATGCTCTTTTGCGGTCCCTCTGTGGTGTCATAGCTCACGATAATGCCGTATGATATAATACCTTGCAGAGCGATGCGCGGCCGAGCCGTCGCCCATTCCTACTGCTGCCAGCACCAAGCCGCCCAGCACCAAGTCCGGCCGGGTAGGTGGTTTTTTGCGTAGGTGACAAGGCTTCACATGTCATTCCGAGGTCTCACAGCGGCGTCTGGTAGTGCCTCATCGCCCATAGTCTTACTTGAGTGTCTGCCCATGGGGCAGCCGCGGCCAAAGCAGGGCGTTGCCTTTAACTCGTGCTTGCACAGCGGCTGCATTCATCCCCTTGACCTTGAATTCAATGCCCTTCAGATGTGGCCCCCCCGTCGGACCTTCCGCCTCCTACTGTGGCGGAACTGATGCTGGCGTATCGTCGACACCTTGCATCTATCTGGTAGGTTGTTGGTGCTCTGGGGTTGCTTGTGTCTTTCTTGGCGGCGTTGTGCCTGTGCGTATGGTATGACATACTGCTGTGTATATTCCATACATCTTCACAGCGTTATTGCGTTTGTGTGTGTTGGCTGTCCCATGCACAGATGAGCACCGGGCAGCCGTGGTAGCATCATTGCTGGCGACGGGTATTTGCCCAGCTGTCAGCAGCTTAGCTGGGTGCATCAAGGTGTTGTCAGCCGATCTGTCGTGCCGGGATGCGCGGGCTACGTCGCTTTTTACGGCGTTGAGAGATGCGCATCTCGTCATGCATCTTCCGTTCACGCTTTCGGAAGCTGAATTCCGCGGTTGCGCTGCTGTTGCCGTCGCTGCGGACTGGGAGCGAGCGCGCAGTAAATGGTGCAGGGCCGCGAGCCAGCCTTGTCAGCGGAGTCGTCAGTCACGGATTATATTGCAGCAGTACACAGCGGCAACGTGGTTCTGTCTTCGGTAGGGTGGAGCTGCCGTACATTGCGTCATATTTGGATGTCGCCGTGACCGTTGTGGACAACGTCGGCAATGTGGTGCTGGGTTGCGGCAGTCTCCATGAGGGGCGTGAGGTTATGTTAATGATGGAAGTTGGTGGCTTCCGAGGCGTAGCCTACACGGCCTGCACGTGGACCCACCAGCGACGTCCGTCCTCACGTCCGACGGCAAGATCTTCACACACCCAAGGTGACATGCCGCGGAGCGGCACGGGACAAAGTGAAGCACTAATCCGGCCCTACTTACCTCTCCCCCTCTTAATACCATGGGCACCGCAACTTACATGCAGCAACGAACACTCTGCCGCCCAAAGCCCTCAACTACTGCCTGGCCTAGCCGACCTCCCCCACACACCTAGACACCGTGCCACTGACCGCCAAATGTACACCTTGACCGCCACCGACATGCAGCGACCGTGCGCCTTACATTCCGGACACAACGCAGGTACATCGATCCGCGCAGTAGCCCGTGGAGGTGTCCAGTTCCTCCTGCCCGACCGGGAACTACCCGGCATCTCCGACCTCCGCATTGCCAAATACGCCGCCCGTGGCTTCCAGACCATATCGCTGCGCACCCACCCGCTCACCCCGGGCAGCAACGTCTTCTTGCCAGCTGCTCCATCAATTTGGGGCCGGACGGTGCGATAGTGGCAGCCCACGCTTCTTCCTTCTCCAGCCCAGGGAATTCAACGTCAGAGGGTGGTGGCCGTTGCTCGCAACTTCATCACCTACTGGGCACCGATGAGCCACGCAATGTGGGCAGCTGGGGATGTGGCCAACCACATCCTTATGAATGCCGTCGAGGATGCCTACAACTACAACCTCGAGGGACCGCTCCGCCTGACCCTATAGGTACGTTACCTGATCAAAAAGCAGCCTTACAAGCATGCCGCAACACTAGGGTCGGTAACCCCACAGACAAACCAGGACTACTGCCGAAAATACGTATATATAGTGCTGCATGCGGATCAACAATGCATGAGGCGGGCTACATTCCTAAACAGATACAGTTATATGTAGATACAGCAAGGGAAGGCTCACCGCCCACACAAACACATCGCATCCTGCTCACATACAGCCCCGTGCCTCATCATCACACACCCCACCACAGGCGGCTTCTGCGGCATCACGATGTGAAAACGGCCACCGTACAAGTACGGGGAGCACCAATGGAAATTACGACGCCGTTATGGGGACGTGGTGCAGCACGCGTCCCGGGATAGGGCATGCACATAACGGGCACGCTCGGGTACACAGAGGCACGCACATAACGGATGGGTTTGCATACACGGCTCGGCACGGATACAACGGTTCGGTTCAATTCAGTTCGGTTCGGCTATTTGCGGTTCGGTGCGAATACAACGAGTACACAACCATCATCGGTTGGGTTCGGTCTGGTTCAGTTTCGTGACATTGCTTGTATGATGGCGTCATAACTTTAGACAGTGTCCGTAGTACACTGCTACGTACAGATGCAGTCATGTTTTGGCCGCATGGTGGCACACATCTCAAAGGCACTACCATGTCAAAACTGCAGTAAACACCTCCTTCATCGTACTGCAAACAAAGGTTCACCGTCCGTTCGGTATAGTGGTCGGTCGGTTCGGTCATGCCGGATGGGTTTCGCTCGTTCCGTGACATTGCTTGCTTACGTCAGGCTTGCTTCCGTGACATAGCTTGGTTCGACCCGGTTTACTTGAGTTACATTGCTTGGTTACGTCTGGTTTGCTTTCGTGGCATTGCTTGCATCAATCCGGATTGTTGCGTTGCAGTACAAGGTCATGTCGTTTGCTTCGTGAGATTCATTGCATCGATACGGTATGAATATGTTAAACCGCCGGTTAGGTTGCGTTACATTAGCTTGGTTATATCCGGTGTGCTTCCGTGACATTGCTTGGTTCACTCCGGTCGTGTTGCGTTTCATTGCTTGGTGAAGTCCGGTTTGCTACCGTTAAATGCTGGCTTCAGCACTTATGGTTACATACATAACTTGGTTCGGTCCGGTTCGGTCCGGCAAATTGCAGTTCGGTCCAGAGACAACCTGATGCCGCCGCTGACATTATAACATGGGGTCAGACGCCCTGCACGCTGGGTTCGATTCGGCCCGTCCGGTTGGGTGACTGTGAATGGTTCCCTCGGGTTCGCTTCGGTTTATTGCGGGTCGCTTCCGCTACATCGTGCCAACGGCTTCCATCACGTCGGTTCGGTTACGTTCTGCAACATTCAACATTGCGATACACGTCCTGTCCACTGTTCTCGTCGTCGGTTCCATCGCGTGCGGATAGGATCCGTCACATTGCTTGCATTGCACCGATGCGCCTCCATTCAGTTCACCTCGGTTCGCCGGAGTGACAATGTAACATGGCAACATTCAACGTCCACAATGCATTTGGCGGCTCGGTACACCAGGGATGACTTCTTACTTGGATACTACACCACCAGACTACCCAACACAGTTACCGTCCAATTCAACACACAAATCTTCGCCAAACAGCTGCTTCACCTAAACATCCCGTGTTTTCCTAGAGGTAGGGTTTGAGTGCCTTGCACATCTCATCAGCTGTAGTTGTTGTTCGTTGCTTGGAGGAGTACGCACGCCTACTAATCGCTGTCATGTGGCGACGAGGTGGCCGAGCGGTCTAAGGCGCTAGATTCAGGACTACCTGGTACCGCACCAGGAAGAACCTTCTAGTCCGTAAGGGCGTGGGTTCAAATCCCATCCTCGTCATATTCTGGAGAAGAGATATGTACAGTACAATAAGGTCATGGAGGGTATTCACGGCAATTGATGTCTAGACTCCAAGTATCCCTGCTATGTAGTTGTGTTCACGGCAATTGATGTCTAGACTCCAAGTATCCCTGCTATGTGGTTGTGGGAACTAATTATAATGACGCCAAAGGAAGCAGCAAGGTATAAAGACGTGGGCATAAGACGTCAGATATGTGAAGGCGTTTATTGACCTTTATTTCGTAGCAAGAAGAATTGATTTAGTATAGTCGTCCAGATTATTAGGCTACGTAACACCTGTACTTGAACATAGACGATGCTGCTAGCAAAGCCTAGGAGTCGTGTGACATTCATGGCAAGTACGCCATTCAATAATTCATCTACAATGTTCATAAATTATTTGCATGCATAATCAGCGAACATCTCTTCTTCGGTATTTATATATATATCATACATATGCTGATAAAATATATATAAACATATAATACAATACATAGATATAGTACATATTGTATATTGATATATACTGATGTATATTTGATATCAGGAAACGTTAAAACAAAGTGTTTGAAGTTTTGCTGAAAACAGTGGTGGTCAGCAG
>BDSI01000043.1:0-32500 GCA_003117195.1 Eudorina sp. 2006-703-Eu-15
ACCGATGGCCTCGCCTGGGACAACACCCTGGCCTCAAATGCGCGCAGGTTGGTTGGGTCCGCGGTGGTTAATTGGTCGGTTGGTTGATTGGTCGGTTGTTTGATTGGTCGGTTGGTTGATTGGTCGGTTGGTTGATTGTTCGGCTGCTACGTGGTTTGTTAATGCACGATGTGCATACTTGCCATTTAGAAAAGCCAGCGTACAGTACAGGCAGCAGGACCGGCCGGTGCACGCATGGCTAAGTCGCTGCGCGGGTTACAAATTGCGTGGAAGATAGAAATTGATTATGCTTGCTTCTATGTGCATGTACTTTGTGTAGGCTGATGTAGCTGATGCCGTAGGTAGAAGTGAGAGATAGAGTCGAGGCGGCATGCATGATGACCGTACGTACGTGTGGATGGGTGTCCGTCGGTAGGTAGGGACAGATAGACAAAGCAGCGGGCAAGATAATCAAACAAGCTAAAAGCATTTTGCGGGGCGGTATGGTGCTTGTTCGCGATCTACTATATATATATATATATATTAGGGTTTACTATATATTAGGCGTAGATGAGGCGCCGACGAGCTATCTGGGCCCGTTGGAACACCCCGTCGGGATACGGGTCACCTTGTAACGGTTACATTACGGATTGTATATATTAAATAGAAGGACGAGCCTTGCAGAACAAAAGATGCGCATCTTGCTTTGACGCACTAGACGACGCGCATGTGATGCGAGCGAGCGTATGCTGCGGCATCTCGAGGAATGTGGCACTGCGGATCACACGGCGGCATCGAATTGTACGTATCCCCGACACGCATGTCAACCAATCAACTAGCTTAGCCGCATCGGCATGCTGGAAATGCCGATAAAGATAATAATAACAGTAATAATAATAATATATCATATAATATTTTACTATATAATAATGAAATTGTAATAATAATGTATAATTATTATTAATCAATTGTAATAACTAATTTAATAACAATAATAAATAACAATAATGATAATGATAATCACTACATACAACTCCCCACGCAGTCGTGGGCATCGAAGCTGGCATCTGCGGGCTGCGGGCTGTCGCATGACAGCACCTCGCGTCAGGGCGAGAACCTGTACGCGCTGTGGAGCACGGGGACGTTTTCCCTGAACTGCAGCGCAGCCGTCGAGGCGTGGTACTCCGAGGTCCAGCTCTACAAGTTCACCAGTAACCCCTGGACTGACAACGACTTCGGGCAGGTCGGTCACTTCACGCAGGTCGTGTGGGTAGGCACTTCCGAGTCGGCTGCGCCGCCGCGCAGGGCAACCGGTGCTATGTGGTGTCGTGCCGCTATGCGCCGCCGGGAAATTTCCCAACGAACGCCGATGTTCTGAGCAACGTACGCCCTGTGACCCTTTAACGCCGGCATGGCATCCAATCATCAAAGCAGATGCACGTCGAAACGCTGATCGCGCGAGGCGGCGCCGTCCAGTATGTTGCGTTATGACGCTACGGACAAAGTTAGGCATGTATGTTACATAACACCAGCTAGCCGCCGCTGGCTTGCTTGGCAGCATTCGTTCGTATGCGATTAAATTGGCCGCCGTGACGACGTCCTTTGTACGTACGTGGCACGCACGCACATTGGGACCCGGAGACCCATCCGTCCCACTACTGGTCATCAGAGGTCCTCGCCTGTATGTCATCGCTATTCATTAGCTGCTGCTCGTACACACTAACTGCTGTCTATCTGAGGCCACACAGGATTGCCGTTGTCTGATTTATCGAACACGTATGTACATGTATGCACCGGGCAGATGCTGCCCATTGGAACAAGTTATTGTCGTTGTTGTTAGTAGTGACTGGATTGTTAAAGAGCACCTGCTGGTACACACGTACGGCAGGGTTCCCACGAGAACACAGTACGCCGAATTGCATGCGCGGGGTACTTGCATGTGGTGTGGTTTGGCGTGGTGTGGTGTGGTTGGTGTGGTCTGGCGTGGTGTGGGTTAGGGCGGCGGGTTTACACGCACCTACCTAATGCACAGCAGCCAACACACATGAGTGTGTGTCATTAATCGACGGCTCGCTAACCGTAAATGTCGTCAACATCTGCTGGCGCACAAGCAAGTGAGTCGTCATTCGTTCGATTGTTCAGGTATGTATGCTAATCGCAGTGGGTGCCACAGCAGGCAGCAGGGAGGCTGCTTGTCGTACGCGCGCACGTGCGTACATGCATGGTTTCCTCATCATGCATGCGCCGTACTTGGCACGTGGGCACGTACAAACGAAGGACCTGCTGTTGTGTCTGCTGCATGCAGCAGCCTGCTGCATCCCTCCGTCAGCAACGATGTGTGTATGTGTGCGAGCAATCAACGCGCGCGTCGCTGGCTTGCTGCTCGCTCGATCGCTGTGCGTGGCATTCGTTCTAACTGATTTGGACGCTAGCTAGGTGCGTTGCTTGCCTGCTGCTGCTGCGGCGGCGGCGGCGGCAAGTAAGGGAGATGCGTTTGCAACGTTGCCTGCTGCTGCGGCAAGAGATGGATGATGGAGCTATCATATCACATCTGCAGCATAATTCATACAATATACATACATACATACATACATACACCCCCACCACCCGCCCCCGCCCCAGCCGTCCCTCCAGCTCCGCCATCCCCCGCCGTCCCGCCCCCGCCGCCCACAACCCCGCCGTCCCCGCCCCCGCCGCCCACAACCCCGCCGTCCCCGCCCCCGCCGCCCACAACCCGCCGTCCCCGCCCCCGCCGCCCACAACCCCGCCGTCCCCGCCCCCGCCGTCCCCGCTCCAGCCCCCGCCCCCCTCCCCGCCGCCCCCGCCCCCGCCCCCGCCGCCTCCGCATTCTATGAGACGACTACCCCCAACGCCATGCAAGCCCACTACGCTGAGCAAAACGCCCGACTCGCCCCCTGGAACCTGGCCTTCGATACCCACCTTCCCCCGCCTACTACGCTGGTACCCTCAAGATGCACAAAAATCCCCCGTCCATGCGGTACCTGGCGTGCTCTCATGCCTGCCCGTCTACCCGCCTCAGCGACCTCGTTACTGCCATTCTACGCGCCGTCACGCCGCAATTCGAGGCTTATTGGCGTACCCGGCTGCCTGGCACCGAACCCTGGCTGTGTTTCTCCTCCAAAGCCGTCATGCACCTCATCGCCGCCTACAACGCCCACGGTTACTCCACGCCCGCGCCACTCCAGCGCAAGCCTACGACTTCGAACGGCTCTACACCAATCTTCCCCATGCGCTACTGCGCTGCGCAATGCGCTTCGGAACCTTGTCGCTGCCGCCCTCGCCACCACCCCCTTTATTCGAGTCGCTACCACGGACCCGCCGCAGCACCGACCCCATGCCAAGCCCACCCACTCCGTGTCCTTCCACGCCAACCGTCCGGCGGGACCGCAAGTCCGTACCCACAACCGTACTACCACCCGTATCTTCCATTTGGACGACTTTGACGTTCTTTTGGACTCCCTCCTCACCTCTACCTTCATTGCCTTTGGCCCAGCGCTGGTCCGCCAAGTTATTGGTATCCCCATGGGCATCTCCGCCTCCCCGTTCATCGCAAACCTGTTCCTCGCCTGGTACGAGTTTCGTTTCCTACGCCAACGCTTCCTGCCGACTGTCGACGCCACTGACAAACGCATCCTCAGCCGCTTTCGGTACTCCCAACGCTACCTCGACGACCTCCTTTCCCTCAATAACCCATACCTCCGAGACCTTCTCTCCGTCAACGACACCCTACGTAACCTCCACGGCATCTACCCCGCTGAGCTCGGCGTCTCCCCCAGAAGCACAACCATCTGCCCGCAGGCCACATGCCTTTCCTCGACGTTCTCCTCGTGCCCGACCCCATCGGCGACAACAGCCGGTATCAGACGCACTTGTACGACAAACGTGAACCACCGGCCTTCCAACGCGTCCGCCTCTCCCGCTTTGTGGCTCGAGATTCAAACGTCAACGAAGCCAGCAAACGCAACATCTTCACCGGCCAGTTCCATCGCCTTTTGCGCGTCATCACCTCCGTCGACAACTTCTGCATCGAGATTGCCCACCTCATCCGCGCCCTCGAAGCCCAAGGATATGCCCGGCAGCAAATGCTGGCGCGCCTCCATTCCCTGCTCAATGCCGCTCCCCACGCATTCTACTTCGCCCGGCGGACTACCCATCCTGACATCGTCGCGGTCGTACGCCGCCACCTTGCCGGCCCCGCCCCCTCCACCGCTCACCACTGATATCCACTGAGCGACCCACATCCCACGTGTAACCACAACGTCACAACCTCCACGCGTTCCGCGGGGTATCACATGATGCCGGGCAGTCAACTCGGCCATTTCCCACGGCCATATCTACATTCGCCCACCCACCGGCTGAACCCCGCAACGCACTCCATCGCCTCCCCCACCTCTCCCACTCTGCCGGCCTTTCCAACCCCACCCACAACGCTTGGACCGGTGCCCCGCATGCATACGGGCACCCCGTCCGTGACCGGGATCGGTGGGGAGCCAACCTTTCCTCTGGCCCGCTACCCGGATCACACCCGCATTGTCCGCACATATGTCATTACCCCACCGGCCGCTGGTACACTGGCGTCCCTTCCGTACACTACCGTACGGCATCCATGCCGCGTTCGTACGCGTCCCTGCCTACAAATCCCTCCTTCCCCGCTTCTCATCCGTAGCCGCGCCACCACCATAGTAACCTGTTTGCTTTCATCCTGTTTGCTTTCACCTTGTTTAGTTACTGTATTCTTTCTTGCTCCCTTCCACTTTGCCTCACAACTTGCTTCCTTCCGCGTTCCCGCATGATGGACGACCGACGCTGCTTCCGTGGGGACCATCACCATACATTCATCATACATTTCACAGGTCGGTAAATAATCCGTTTGCGTGCGTCGTGCGTCTCCGTATTTAGTATTTGCGGTGTGATTTGCCTTGCGGTGGTGGCGCGGCTGCCTTGTCCGCGCGCCTGCATATGGTAAGTTTTTTCCTCGCAGGTTTTATGGTAAGTATATTGATACCTGGGATCGGGCGGGCGGGCGGGTTGCACTTCTAAACATACATACATACATACAACAGCGAGGGAGGGATACATAGTACGTACGTGTCCGCCCCTGCGACGTGCGTGCGTGCGCGATCCATCGATCGATCCTGAACGAATACTTTGATTACATATTGTATGCGAGAACTGCACAACAGCCATATATATAATGTATTAGTGGCCCTGAAGCAAGTGAGTCGCCGTACGTGATCGGTGGGCACACACCAGTGTGCTTGCAAGCTAGCGCTTTTCTTTACGTAAGCAAGGCGGGTCGTAGTTATTAGTTTGTTTGTTCGTTCGTCGTTCGGCATCATGATACAATATTAGGCGCCATACGTTCATGAGGATAGATTGAAGGAACGTTACAGCGGACCACGAAAAGGGACCAACGGTAGGAGCAGTACTACTTGTACTACTGCCGATCAAGCTGCTGTGTTGGAGCCATACTTAATCATCCACCACGGAGGTGGATGTACGTATGCATGTATGTGTGTATGTGGGGCTGCACGCGGTGGGGTGCTGCCGAAACGTTGACTTAAGCAATGACGTACGGTAGGAACAGCAGGGAAGTCAGGTTCAAGCGACGAGAGGTTCGATTGCTTTGTTCAATGCATTGGTACGGCAAGATACGTCGACGTATCTTGCCAGTGTTGCGATCGAAGCTTGTCAGCCATGTGATACCCGTCCTCCCGCCATGGAAGGCCTCGTGCTCTATCTATCTGCGGCTTACCTATCTATAGTTTGCCTCCTATTACTGTCTTGGTGGTTGCAACAGCCGGTTTGATCAGTAGTGCAGCTGCAACCGGGCAGTCACGGGTGCTCCCTCGCAGGTCGTTTACAGGTTGTGGCTGGTTTCCCTCGAAGGTCGTTGCAGCAGGGTTTTGGTGTTGCTTGATCTAGCTATCGAATGTAACCAGATAGCGGACGGAGCTGGCTAGAATCGCCGGACGCGCGGACGCATACCATGGACATGCCACGAATATGAAGTACGGCAGCAGTTGCTTTGGGGTTAGTTGTCGCCCGGTCCTGCAGCAGGCGCACGTGGCTGTTTTAGCAAGGAGTGGGCTTTGAAAAACTAATAAATGTTTATGAGCGAGTGGGTCACTATTTGCTTGGAGACAGGGATGGAATCAGCAGCCACGCGCGCGCGCGCTTTCAGCTCGGTCAGCAGCAAACACTGCGTGCATTGATAGATAGTTCTATCACGCACAGTCGTTACACTAACGGAGGATGTTACAGCGGTTATGCATGTTTAACCGGCTCATCAGCCTGTTCGGCTTGCCGGTATTTTTGCTTCCAGTTTATTTGTCAATCAGTTTGCACGCAGCGCCCGTGATTGCCACCTTCTGAAGCGCTGCTTGAAGGCAAAGCTCACCACGAAATATAGTTGCCTATCAAGGCGGCGGGGGCGAGCCGTCATAATTTCCGCTTGCGTCGATTAGAAGATGGCTGGGGTCGGTCGATCGACGAGCGATCGAGCTCCTTGTGACTATTTTGGCATCTAACTATCCGTGATTGCCTCGCGCTCATCCGCCGTTGACTGCGCGCGCGGCGCCCATAACGTTGCATGCTCGACGTTCTTGACCACTCATATTTTACAAAGCTGTTTCAAAAACCAAGGACCGATATATATAGATAGGTAAGATGTATGCATGGAAAATCCCAGGCCAAATCTATCTACCACGCACAAAGCAATGAAACCACTGATGAGCCGCAAGCCGCAAGCCTGACTTCCAGCATCAGCGGGGGACGCGCTCTGAGGCGGTCATTTGACCTTGCCTACGTTCATGCATGCTCGCACCGACCGCGTCCTCTCCATCCATCCAACAGCTAGCGCCTCATCGCCGGCGGGCCAGCACCGCGTGCGTCACTTTGACGTACGAACCAGCCGGTAGTTATCGCAATTTCCAGGAGTCAGACGCTCCCGACCTCCAATAATTTAGGCATCCTAAGACCACGCAGCCTAGCCCACGCAGCGACATGTACCTTTTGCTGGGCTTACTGTAGGTAAACAGATGGTAATAATCACACGCCATACATGAGCGATGAGCCCGGCCTACAAATAAACGCCTTCGTTGATCAGGCGTTCCATATCATACTGTACTTTCGCACGATCGATGATCGTCTAGCTCCACAACGCACGCCTGGATAGCTAGCTAGCCAGCGTGCATATGTTAAAAGATGTTTGCAATAATGCCAAGATTTACTCATAAACAATAAAGCTGCTGGGGTCACGCACGCAGCCGACTGCGTGCACTAGGCCGCCGCCGCTGTGACAGATAGACATAGATCAATCAAGCGCGCAGATAGATGTATGTGTATTAGCTGGCTAGCTACAGCGCCGTCGACCGCCGGAAAGCCTCCCGCCCTACACTTCACGCATTGCTCACCACGGAACGACGGAATCCGCCGGGCCTCACTACTCCTACCAATTGGGCCTCGCTCCGTCCTACGAACTGGGCCTTACGCCTACCTATATTGTTCTTACCAGCTTAAATATACTGCTCATACTGAAATATACTGCTCGTACTGCTCGCTTACGTCGACATGCGTGCTTCAATTCCACCATAATAATAACGAGTGATACACGCGGATAACCCAAATAATGACGCAATGTGGATGGCCACGGACGCACGCAAGTTAGCGCGCTTGCTTTACTTTACGTACCACGCATGTGTACTACATACATGCATCGATGCGCTCACCGACATACAGCGAGCAGCACCTCGCTCCTGCTGACGCACGCAAGCATCAATCACAGGTGCGGGCACCCAACAGGTACCACCGAGGAACACATCTGCCACTCTGGCAAGCGCGGTCACGGTCACAGCCAGAACCGCTCGCAAACTTCG
Source organism: Eudorina sp. 2006-703-Eu-15 (assembly GCA_003117195.1). Lineage (NCBI taxonomy): Eukaryota > Viridiplantae > Chlorophyta > Chlorophyceae > Chlamydomonadales > Volvocaceae > Eudorina > Eudorina sp. 2006-703-Eu-15. The sequence goes on from BDSI01000043.1 coordinate 7,878, forward strand.
TTCGTCGTTCGTTCGTACATTATACAAGTTCGATCGATGTAGCACGTACGTACACACAGCAGTGCATTGGCAATAAGGTTGTGTGTGTGGCGGTGCATTGACGTACACCGTCAGGCGGGAAACAGGCAGGGCGCAGGCGGGAAACGGGCAGAGGCGGCGGGTCAGGTCATGATCGACCAAGCAAATTAGTACACGTGAGCTGGTTAGTGATCTCAAATAAGGTGTATGGACTTTCGCAGCAACTCTGGCGCAGCAACTCTGGCGCGTATAGATAGTGCCTTCCAGCGGCTATATATACCGATAGCGTTGCATTTGTTTATTTCAGCACACAGCGCGCGCACATACGCCATACATACGCAGCCGCCTCGCTAACCACACACTGCAAATTGGTTATTAGCCAGCCATGCATGGAAGTATGCGTGTGTCATACGCCAGGCAAGATGTACAAGATGCCCCGCCTCTGCATGCCTGCACGCATTCTACTACGTGCTATCTATCCATAGAACGTGACCATTTCTGACCTAGGCATCGAGTCAGTGACTCAATAATGTGGTAAGGGAGCCCAGGAAGTGGTGGGCCGTTCGTACGGCGGGTGGGCGGGTTTAGTTTAGTTGGTTTAGTGTAGTTTAATTCAGTTTAGTATAGTTTATAGTTGTATTGGTTTAGTATAGTTTAGTCAGTTTTAGTTTCATTTAGTTATGGTTTGGTTTGCTTCATCTGTTAAATTATTATCTTAATACGAATGAGTTGATATCCTCCTTATAAGTATTTAAAGTTTTAAATAAAATCCATTTTAAAAAACCGCGCCCCAGCGGATTTACCCCGCCAATTAAGCATTTCCCGCCAACGAAAAATTACGACTGTGCTTACATGGGGTATAAATTGTCCAAATTTGACAAATTGGTCAAGAACTGGTTGGGAGTCGCACTTGGACAGCCGAACTCTTCGTGGCAAATCGACAGGTCGTCGTCCCAGCAGATAGCCCCCGGTGCAAGCAAGTGGTCTCGTGCAACGATTAACGGGATATATACGTAGCCCTAGCAATCAAGATTGCGTGGCGTCCCACTTGACACACGTATCCTCAGGCTTAGGGGTCCAGCAGGAGCAATAACCTCTATCTCGTTCTTTCATATATATTTGTTACTATCGACACTCGCCCATCCAATCAGCGCGACCAGCAGCACGCACCCGCCCAGCACCCATCTAATCCCGCCATCCTTTGCAGCTGCGAACAACTTTACTGCTACGGACGTGCTCTATCTGTTGCTTTCCCTGGCTGGTTTGCTTATTTACATGAAGTTCTCCTCCTTAGGTCCGACCGTATCTACCGTACGTATATGTGTATATGTATGTAATGTATGTAACCGTTACAAGGTGGACCCGTACGTATCCCGACCGGGTGTTCCAACGGGCCCAGATAGCTGTGTATATGTATGTGTTGGTGTGCATAGGTCATAAATGTAACAACAGTTACAAGTCCCCAGCAGCTACCCCGGCGCGTGCACGCGAGTGAACCTTACTAAGCTTACGTAGTGTATGTAATTCATTTACGTAACAAAGCAACTTACCCTGTCGCGACAGGTCAGGTAGATACTGAACGTTAAAGGGTTTCCCTCGCAGAACTTATTGCTGGGACAGTGGGAGTCCTGGGTGCAGTCCACGCACCACAGTGCGCCAACTTCGTCGCCACAGTTGTTGTTGATGCACTGCGAGTCCCGGTCGCATCCGCCCCCACCAGATCTCTGCCATACATGCATGCACGCAAGAGCGGAACTCCAGATACTAAATTGCAGTGAGAATGAGCCTGTATGTAGAGCGCGAATGTTAGTTATCTGTAGATAGATAGGTACTACGTACGTGGCTAGCTGTACATGGATATTTGAATACACACGGTCTACTAAGACTACTCTTTCCGCCGCTCGCCCAAATCCATTTAATAATATTTGTTAGCTGCTGTGGTAGGTGTAGAGTGCACTCGCAAGCTGAGCACACCGTCAATGCATTGATTGCATGTAGCGCGTGCAGACATAGAGCTGCGTGTGTGCGCCGGGTCAGTGGACGGATACCTGGGTTACGTTACCTTACGTACCCAGGTAAATAGAAATCGTAGTAATGGATTCGCAACGGCGTAAAAGTAGTATGAGGAACGAGTTGCGATGTATGCATGTGTTAAGATCTGGCCGCGCCTGCTGGATGGGTTACGGGCCACGCACGTAGACTGAATGTGCCTATACATACATATGTATGGGCCCATGGGCCCATCGCAAATCCATCGTTCCCTTTGGACAGTAGGCCATCCTTTTTCCTGCTTGTGCAACGTCATGCGCGTGCTTTTAGCTAGACGTTCTTTGCGTGACCTTGGGCCTAGGGCTCGTATGGGTAGTTGTGGTAGTTGTACAGGTATGGGGTTATGCACGCACGCCCCCCCACCATGTAATAACACGCACAGCCACACACACACACATATATATATGCATACCAGCCATGGAATCACATATTATTTGATTATCAGCCAGGGAATACTAACCAAGTTAATTGCCCCTAGCTACGTAGGTCGGTGGAGATCCTACTACGCTTGTCAGTACGCGTCTGGACATGCGTGTGCCCAGCAGCGAACCCCCTTTAATTTAATTCCTCACTGTCCGTCCTTGGACGGATCCCAACACGCGCGTAACCCTACCTTGGGCTGGCAGGTGAGGTAGGTTTTTGCCATAATTGGATTTTTCTCACAGAACGCGTTGCTGGGACAGTGGTAATCCTGGGTGCAGTCCACGCACCACAGTGCGCCAACTTCGTCGCCACAGTTGTTGTTGATGCACTGCGAGTCCCGGTCGCATCCGCCTCCACCAGATCTCTGCAGAGTGTCGTGATAGGCACGCAGTCAAACAATAAAGCTCCCTCAATAATGTGATAACAAGTGTCATGTACACTGTGACAGCATTCTTGTGCGTGCATGTCATCGCATGTACGTACACGATAGCTCACATTTTCTTCAACAAAGCCTAAGTGCATGCGCACATAAGGGCATTACATGTGCTTGCGTGGACGGATTCCAACTCGTCGCTCGACCCACCTTGGGCTGGCAGGTGAGGTAGGTTTTTGCCATGATCGGATTTTTCTCGCAGAACGCGTTGCTGGGACAGTGGTAGTCCTGGGTGCAATCCACGCACCACAATGCTCCGACTTCGTCCCCGCAGTTGTTGTTGATGCACTGCGAGTCCCGGTCGCATCCGCCTCCACCAGATCTCTGCAGAGTATCCATCCACAGACAACATGTTCAAGATATATCCTGCTCTACATACGCACGCACCTGTAAGTATCGCTCGATGCTATGGTAGAAAGATCGTGCATATGTGTATATCATCACCAATATATAGTATAATATGTCATCTTGTTGAGTTCACGCACATTGTAATTTAGGTTAGGTCTTCATCCGACATCTAGGTAGCTCAGGGGCTTTTCCCTGTGCCCATGTCAATTTATATCACAGGATAAGATAACATGAAGCAGTAACAATACAAGTAATACCATAAATAATATTAAAATAATATTATTAATAATACATACTATAAATAATCATAATAATATTATTCAAATACGGTAGATGTCGATCCCTGCTGCAGCGGTTCTGCATGCTTTTGTGTGCCCCGCGTGGACACACATACAGCGATCCCCGGACGCACCTTGGGCTGGCAGGTGAGGTATTGGGCTGCCATAATTGGATTCAGCTCGCAGAATCGGCCGCTGGTGCAGTGGGAGTCTCGAGTGCAGTCCACGCACCAAAGTGCCCCACGCTCATCACCACAGTTGTTGTTGAGACATTGCCAGTCGCGGTCACACCCACCACCACCAGGTTTCTGCATAAACAATCAACAACGAAGTAAGGTATGTGACAAAGTGACACATTCATATGGATCGTAGTTTTGCCCAAGTCGCCGAGCATCCGCACGTGTAGTGCATGCATGTATGCATGCGTTGCGTAATTCGCGTACCTTGGGCTGGCAAGTGAGGTATTTGCTTCCCATGATTGGATTCAGCTCGCAAAATCTGTCGCTGGGGCAGTGGGAATCATGAGTGCAGTCCACGCACCACAGTGCCCCACGCTCGTCCCCACAGTTGTTGTTGAGGCAGTGCACGTCATGGGTACACGGCCCGCCGGGGGGCTGACGAGGCAGGCATACCACACCGAGGCAGAACTGGTCGGGGGCGCATTGGTCGCTATTCCAGTTAGAGCAAATAGGCAGGTATCTGACAGAATTGCCGGACAGAAAGCCAAGGCGAAAATTTCCGGCACTGTCACCCTTCACGACCACACCACCGGAGGCGGTAATGGAGATCCCGCGATATAGGTCACCAACGAAGGGAATGATATTGCGCAGGTCGACTTTATGTTTGTCGTTAAGCTGGTCAATTGCCGCCTTGACCCCATCAGGCAGGGTGATTGTGATGGTGATGGAGCCCTTCATGAGGACACCCCACGCACTTGACTTGACATTAACCTGCATGGTGAAATTGGCACCATGACGTACGTACGTACCGTACGGGAGGGCACATTATTCATCAGCAGCAAAACACGTAAGCGGGAGGATATGGATTGATGACACATACACATCATGCACATCATATCATTGATATACGATATAAATACTTATGATATTTATATCATCTGCTGTAAAACTGATATAAATGGGCGTGTATATAGTTCATCTGCGTGTTCCACTGAGGTGACAATTGTGCCAATACAGGGTATTTCGTACATGACACACACGCATACTGTGCGTGTGTGGATGGACCGCCGCCTTCATAGCATGTTCATGACAGCTACACAGGCTGCAAGCACTATGCATTGCGGCGGCGGCGGGGCACGCAACCATCATGAGGTTGTGCCTGAGCCGTCGATCAACTGCAAGAAAGCATGCATGTACGTATTACGTATTACGCACTACTTATTAAATATATACGTTGGCGATGAGCAAAACCCTCACCATCAGTGCAAGCTGAGCGGAGATACGAGGCAGAGTGCCGATGAGCGTGTCCCGAATGACAGCACTCATCGACCTGTTGTTGACGACAATCTAAACATACAGCATGCAGGTGCAGTAGTGGGCGGGTGCGTTAGATGCGTAAGCGTATAATTGTAAGTATATATGTAAGGTATTAACAAACTAGCTCATATACTATATTGTTCCGTCCGACATGCATGAATGCACCCCTGCTGCCCATCGGCATCGCCATCAGCCACATGTACCACATGTTACACGCATCACGGTGCAAACGCACGCACAACAGTCGAGGATGATAATCATTTGCTTGTGTGCCGCACGCACGCACCCGCACATTATTAACGATAATGACAATATTAATAACAATAATGCCCCCATTAATCCACGCTAGGGTTTGCCCAGCATAATAAAACTAATACTAATAATACTCGTACTAATACTAACAATAAGATTAGAAATAATAATACTATTAATAATAACAATTATCTGCTTGTGTACACACGCACGGTTAAGATACAATTAAAAAGGATTTGTATTATCCATCCGTATTTTTGAGGAGCAACGGACGGATGAACAAAACGGATGGTACTGATTGCAGCTGCGTATAAACGGTTTGTTTCGCTATATATCTAGCTATGAGCGAAAGACCAACATGCACATCAATCCGCGCCGCCCGCCGCGCACGCCGGCACACACGCACAAGCCGAGCAAGCAGTTATGATATTGGTATATAGCATTAGCTAGCTTTCACGCACCGAAGAGAGAAGCTGGCTGAAGTCGGCAGCAATGCTTACAGACGCGCTAACCTCATAGTCGTCAGCACCCCGCGCCTGCAGGTGTTACGGCCATCCAGCCACGCGAATGGATGGGGAAGCGCGGCGCGATTAGCGCAATTCGCATGCACAACTTGCATCAGTGTACGACATACTATTATTTGTTCGTTGTTTGTGGCTTATGTACATCTTGATACCTTTTATGTATATCTGTCTACCTATTTATGTTCTACATGCAATGGATACAAAACATACATGCAATATTTGGGCAACGAAACAGATCGATGCATCGATGCATGCGCAGTTACAGACATATGTCCGTAAGTACACACATATTTTATAAATAAAATCTGCGCACACAGTCACTCACCGTCCAGTACAACGTCATAGCTCCTTGGAGGCCGCTTCCTTTTCCGCCAACAGCAAAAACGCCGTTCTTGAAGTCGATGCGGGGCACCGCCACGACGTCCAACATGACGCCATGGTCGCTCTGACCAAATCCATCATTGCGCGCGTCAAGGTCAATACCCATCTGGCCCGCCGCCGCAACATCCACCATGACGTCTCGCCCGACCTTGAAGCCAAAGCTGAAGTCTGCTCCAATGCGGACATGGGCTGGCATCTCGATGGGGCGAACCGCCTTGGACCAATCAGACTGGCCGGCATCAAACATCTGCAGTGGCGGGTGGGCGCGTCAGAGTTTATTGCCATGCAATAATAATGGTCTGTCACTGGTGCAATTTTACAAGAGTAGTGTAAGCTCCTATCTTATATCAATACACATACTGTAATAACAGCTTACGTATGAATGAATGAACGTTACAGCGGACCCCAAAGGGATCACCGGTGTATACCAGGGCAAGCCCCAGCAGGCCCCACCGCCAAGGCGACAGGATACCTCCACACCTCAACGCCGCACCCAAAAACACACCGGGCCATGACCCCACCCAGCCAGACACCGAAGCAAGCAGAGGCGCGCAGCGGGGCAACACTACCAAAGGGATAGGCACAGCTAAGGGCAGAATCCCCAGAAGTGGATAAAGCCAAGCACAGGGGAGGTCGCCCACACAGGCACCCCATCACCCATCTACCACCACCCCTGAGGCACCCAACGTTGCACCCTCTCGAGGTCTTGGAAGACCCACGCCTGGCTCGTGACACTGCCCAGCGACCACTAGTGGAGTAGCCCGCATCAGAAGAAATACCTATGCCAAGCAATAACATACCAAAGGGAGCCCTGCCTCCTACCCAATCTGAGGGCAGGCCAGGTCCCCAACTAGAGCCCCGGGTCGGATACGTATGTATGTATGTAGCTAGATAGCCACACACTGCTGCAGCAGCTGTACATACAAGGAGAAGCATGTACGTGCAGGCTCAGCCCTGCTTAGGTATCTGCCGCTAGGTGTGCAAGCAAGGGGCTTTCCATGGCAAACCGCCGTCCCATCGTTATATCATTATTACGTAAAAAGCTTGCAGCCTGGGTTATCCGATAGATATCCTATATAAAATACCGTAGTATGCATGTTTACGTACGTCTTGCGAACTTTTCTGTACCAAGCTCTTGGCCAAGGAGAAGCCCATAAATTTTGGCGTGAACGTGAGACCGTAGAAGGTCACCTCCAGGCCTGCACGGTACGAGCAGATCGCAGCGCAGATATGGGAGGATGAGCAGTAAGCGACGGCAACAGTAATCTAGTCTCCAATGCACGCAATAAAAATAACATAAATGATTGTTATTAACAAAAAATATAATTAAACAATAATAATAATAATAGTATATAATAATATACACTGGCAGGCTGGTAACCTAGCTAGTGTGTTGGCCGGTATATATGGCTCCATGACCCCCCCCCCCGCGGGTGATGGAGGATGCATGGGTGCGCAGTCCTTGGTAAGGTTTGATGAGATGAGGCGCCTACGAGCTATATGGGCCCGTTGGAACACCCGGTCGGGACTCGGATCCACCTTGCGACGGTTAGTATTCAGTCGAGCGAACATATATTACATCGCGGCCGTATACACACGGCAGCAGTTGCGCACCTGCCATTCCCAGCAGATACTCTTGGCCAAACTCGCTGCAAGGACGTATGGCAAAGCACAGGCCGACGGGGATTGAGGGGGCCCCGCCGACGCCAGTCGTGATGTAAGCCCAGCTCCCGTTCACGCCATCCAGAGGCAAATTGTCGCAGGCCTCCGCGATAGCGCTCGTCAGTATCCAGAGCGGAGACCCGATCCCAAAGTCCACAATTTCGTCAACAGTCGCAACGGTGACAAATCGGTTGAGCAGCCCGGTGATGCCGTCCTTACTCATGGCATTGGCCAGACCCACACGGGGCAAAGGCAGCACTGGAAAGCCCTGCAGGCACATGCATGGATTCATTACAAACTAAATAAGTATGCCCCGGCCGATCCTGCAGTTAGGCCCACGAGTGTTGCGGACCTAACTCAACATTTTTACGCAGACATAGTGTGATAGTGCTTACATCCTCTAAACTGTTGAGCTGGAGGCAAATGAGCAAATGGGGCTGGATAGATAGGCTGCATGCCGGCGCGCGGTCTGCTCGCGCGTGTGTGTGCAAGTATCAAGCAGCGAGCATTCGTTGCGTGCATGCAAACAGCCGACATGCACACACATATTGGCCGATCGATTCCGCGAATGCTCAGGCACCGAGCTTCCACATACTTTCACATCAGCAGGTAGGGCTCATGCCACTACTACACACGCACAGCAGGTTCAATGCGCATCTATCTGTCGTGTTAGCTTGCAACCATATCGTGTTTCAGCTCGCCGAATAATAATGTACGTACGTCTTGGCCTCTACTCATCGCTTGCCTAGCATTTGAATGCGCTGATGGATGGGCCTCGCCATGACATAACAAGGATACTTGCTTTCTACACGTTCGTTCGTTCTGACCTAAATTGATACACGCGTCGTCTGAGTTCTGGGCGTTTCTGCTTTTATGTACGCTTATGATCTTCCGATAATGAAAATACAACTACTGTCTCCGACGCGTGCGCGCGCACAGACGAGCCAAGCATGTATGCTTACCGTCGGCAGGTTCGGCACAACGCTTCCGACGCTTGGGATGCCAGACGGATAGCCGCAGACGGACGATTTTGGTTGTGGGGAAGGAGGATTTCTTGGACTAGGAGGGAGTCTTGGCGGTGGCGGGCGGGAGATGGGCGGAGGCGGTGGAGTGGGTTTGGGCAGCGGGCCGGGCGGCGGCGGCGGCGGTGGGCGCGGCGGTGGCGGGCTGGGCGGCGTCGGGCTGGGCGGCGTCGGGCTGGGCGGCGGTGGGCTGGGCGGCGGCGGGCTGGGCGGCGGCGGGCGCGGCGGTGGCGGGCTGGGCGGCATCGGGCTGGGCGGCGGCGGGCGCGGCGGTGGCGGGCTGGGCGGCATCGGGCTGGGCGGCGGTGGGCTGGGCGGCGGCGGGCTGGGCGGCGGCGGGCGCGGCGGTGGCGGGCTGGGCGGCGTCGGGCTGGGCGGCGGTGGGCTGGGCGGCGTCGGCCTGGGCGGCGGTGGGCGCGGCGGTGGCGGGCTGGGCGGCGGCGGGCTGGGCAGCGGCGGGCTGGGCGGCGGCGGCCTGGGCGGCGGTGGGGACGGGCTGGGCGGCGGTGGGGACGGGCTGGGCGGCGGTGGGGCCGGGCTGGGCGGCGGAGGTCTCGGCGGCGGCGGCCTTGGCGGCGGCGGGCTGGGCGGCGGTGGGCTGGGCGGCGGCGGGCTGGGCGGCAGCGGGCGCGGCGGTGGCGGGCTGGGCGGCGTCGGGCTGGGCGGCGGTGGGCGCGGCGGTGGCGGGCTGGGCGGCGTCGGGCTGGGCGGCGGTGGGCTGGGCGGCGTCGGCCTGGGCGGCGGTGGGCGCGGCGGTGGCGGGCTGGGCGGCGGCGGGCTGGGCAGCGGCGGGCTGGGCGGCGGCGGCCTGGGCGGCGGTGTAGACGGGCTGGGCGGCGGTGGGGACGGGCTGGGCGGCGGTGGGGCCGGGCTGGGCGGCGGAGGTCTCGGCGGCGGCGGCCTTGGCGGCGGCGGGCTGGGCGGCGGTGGGCTGGGCGGCGGCGGGCTGGGCGGCAGCGGGCTGGGCGGCGGTGGGCTGGGCGGCGGCGGGCTGGGCGGCATCGGGCTGGGCGGCGGTGGGCTGGGCGGCGGCGGGCTGGGCGGCGGCGGGCGCGGCGGTGGCGGGCTGGGCGGCGTCGGGCTGGGCGGCGGTGGGCTGGGCGGCGTCGGCCTGGGCGGCGGTGGGCGCGGCGGTGGCGGGCTGGGCGGCGTCGGGCTGGGCGGCGGCGGGCTGGGCGGCGGCGGGTGCGGCGGTGGCGGGCTGGGCGGCATCGGGCTGGGCGGCGGCGGGCTGGGCGGCGGCGGCCTGGGCGGCGGCGGCCTGGGCGGCGGTGGGGACGGGCTGGGCGGCGGCGGGCTGGGGCTGGACGGGGGCGGGCTCGGAAGCGGCGGCGAAGGAGGAGGTGGAGTGGGTTTGGGCAACGGGCTGGGCGGCGGCGGCGGGCTGGGCGGCGGTGGGCTGGGCTGCGGCGGGGAAGGGCCGGGCGCAGGTCGGTGAGAAGGAAGGGACTGGACAGCGACGGGTTATGTCAAATGGATGGTCGGAGTCAGCTGCTTGCCCTACCCCCCGCCCCCCGGGTGATGGACGCTGGGTGCGCAGTCTTTGGATGGTTTTTAGGGGTTGATGAGATGAAGCGCCTATGAGCTATCTGGGCCCATTCGGGCCTCAGGTTCCAACGCCCGGTCGGGACTCAGGGTCCACCTTGGAACAGTTACTGATAATAACAAACACCACCGATGATCCCGTTGGGGTCCGCTGTAACATTCATTCATTCAATAACAAGATATATAACATAATGTTGTAACGGTTAAAAAATAATAATGTTAAAGCTAGTAACACGGCGTTCTACCTTGACAGGCTAAACGAATAAACAATAATATAAAGAATAATATCGTTCTTTGATGCAATGAAATAAAATAATATAAATAATGTAATGTAATAAAATATATATACAATATAATATGATATAACACAAATAATAAAATAATAATTATGAGAATAATTATGCTAATAGTTCTGTACAAAATAAGCATGCTTTGTCATGTTTGCGTTAATGACTATATATCATTATTCTTAATATTATGTAGTAACCGTTCAGGTGATGTTTAGGTAATGTCCTGCGTCCGTGAGTAGTTCGCGCCCTTTTAAGAGCCCCCCCGCCCCTGCCTTCGTTCAGCCAGCCCTTGGTCCTCAGAGGCTCACGCACCGATACACCAAACATGTAGCTAGAGCTAAGATCACTACTAGCGAGCCAGCTGGAATTGCACACGTACAGACGGCGGAATGGAAAATCTCAACGCATAGAACATCAAAACTGAAGCAAGCAATGATCCTTTCCCGCCGGTACGAAAGATTATATATATCCCACGAATTGTATATGTAGAAGCAACTGGCGTACCTTGGGCTGGCAGGTGAGGAATGTGGGTCCCATAAATGGATTCAGCTCGCAGAATCTGTCGCTGGGGCAGTGGGAATCCTGGGTGCAGTCCACGCACCACAGTGCCCCACGCTCGTCCCCACAGTTGTTGTTGAGGCAGTGCACGTCATGGGTACACGGCCCGCCGGGGGGCTGACGTGGCAGGCATACCACGCCGAGGCAGAACTGGTCGGGGGCGCATATCCTATTAAAGCAGGTAGGCGACGGGGTAGATGGAGGAGGAGGAGGAGTGGGTTTCGGCAACGGGCTGGGCGGCGACGGGCTGGGCGGCGACGGGCTGGAAGGCGGCGGGTGAGGCGGCGACGGTCGCGGGCTGGGCGGGGCTCGTGGACTGGGCGGCGGGCGTGGGAAGCGTGGGCTGGGTGGTGGGCTGCGTTGAGTGGGGATTGCCGTACACTTCCTGGTGGTGGGGTTAACTATGTAGCCAAGCGTACAATAACACGTCCTGCATGCATGCCACCGTACAAAGGTAATGATGAATGGGCGTTACATCTTTTCTCCAGTCGATTCTTAGCTACCAGCAGCTCTAGGTAATCCATCACACATCGCGCGCGCATGTGCGTACATGCAAGCCCTCATGACGCGTGCGTGGCGGACGGCAGGCAGATCGCAGTTCATTTTGCCCCGCGCGCGTCGTTTATACGATTGCACGCACGCACAAGCAATAATCCACCCCCTACACGCCTACGATGCAAATTTCTGCGTAAACGTAGATAGGCTACAGCTATAGCCGTATGTAGGTATGCATGTATGGTTCCTTTGTACATGCATGGTCGGCAAAACACCTACCAGCCCCCAGCCGCTGTGGTCATGCACGAGGTGCTGCCAGCACCACACCATCCCGGAACGTTGCACCCCTCCCCAACTGTGGATTAGGTAGGAAAACATAAAGGGACACTAATTCGGGTTCATTTGTAACACACAAGTCAATAGATCGACTGACTGCGTAAGTTTACGGATAGGCATAACATTTGTTTTGTGTATTTAAGGGTGAAGCGAGCACTGCAGCGGTGCACGCCCAGAGCATGCGGGAAATGCTGCATCATGCTTCCACGCATATTACGCACGCACATACAGTAATTCAGCAGAACAGACAGCACGCAACGTAACTACGGCAGCAGGCGACATCCCTCACTCGTCAACGAACGAAGACGGCACCCGCCGACATGGACGTAGGTTCGTTTACGAATACCGTTACTTGCATGCATAGCATGCGCGGATGGAAGGGATTTTTTGTATTAGACAAGCAAGCAAGCAAACAAACCTGCATATATGGGCTTCACACGCACACGCGCACAGAAACGAACTCACGCAATTCAAGCGAGCTAGGTATGCGTACATACATGCACCCTACCGATCTGGTAAAATAAACGGACTGATTGCGCTAATAACTCGCTGGGCTAAGTACTCTGGCTACCGTACCTATGACGAGTGCCTGTGTGTCGAGGAACATAAATGCTGTCGTCAAGATAGTCAGTAACGCCAGCAGCTTGGGCTTGGAGGCCATGGCTGGTCAACAGCAGGTTGATGTGCGTCCGTCGCTCTAGCCTGCATGCATTTCGGGGGGTCGTCTAATGGGAAGACACTGGCATTCTGTCCAGAGATCGGCGGTTCGAATCCCCGTCCCCTCACCGCCGTGTGATTAGGTAGGCGGGTCTGGCGCGCGCGGTTTCCAGGAGAGGCAATCCTCGCGCGCTGGTAACCTGGTATAGTGGCCGGTATGGCTGCGTGACCCCTCCGCGGGTGATGGAGGATGGGTGCGCAGTCCTTGGTAGGGGGTTGATGAGACGAGGCACCTACGAGCTATCTGGGCCCGTTGGAACACCCGGTCGGGATACGGGTCCACCTTGTAACGGTTACATTACATTATGTCGGTGTCGCCACGGAAGGTGAACGCACACGCAAACGATCAATAATAACTATATATCTATCCTACCTACCTACATGATGTGGCATACATGCATAATTGCGTTCATTACGAACGCCGGCCGGGCTAGCCGGGCTTGTGGTGCGTGACGTGTATGTGTTAAGGAGGCAGCAGCAGAGACATGAGGCTTATGAGGCTGCGTGCGTACGTACGACGGAAACTGTTGCACGCAAAAACGTTGTGTGGAGCGTCGTCGGCGTTACAACGAAGAGCATATGCATGTGCGTGTGGAATGAAGTGCCGCTCAAGCAATAGTCTGACTAGACAAATAAATTGGCTGGAATCCAGTCTGAGCGAGTTTGCCTTGCTTGCTTGCCACCGGTCACCGATAGAGAGGTCCCTGCTGCTGCTCTATCGCTCGACTGCGGCCAGCTCATTCTGTATACGCTTCGGTTGCTTGGGCCGCCTGTCTCTATCTCCTCCATCCTTTTCTTTTTTGACCAGGGCAGGTGCGTGCGTGGTTAGTGGTTAGCTTTTTCTTTGGCATGGCTCCGTGTTTTGTGCACGGCATGCCTCTGGGGTATGTAAGCTGATAAAAATCCAGTGTGGATGACCATCCAGTCCGTATGCGCCTGTACGGCGCGCTTACGGCGAGCGACCATTGATCTTCGTTGTTAGTTCCCCTTGTAACGATGCTTCCTAGATAGAAACAGCAAGTAATCAGTCGTACCTGATTGCTTGCAAGCAAGCAATTGATAAATATTAATAGGCGAGTTTCGTTGCCTGCTGGTAAGCAATTCCTGCCACATAGTCTAATCGACCCCTGTCGACATGCATGTTTCCGTACATTTTACGTACGGCGGCACTGATCGAACTCGAAACTAGTCTGTCTAGTCTGTCTAGTCTGTCACGTAATCAATTGCTGTTGATCTATCGTTGTAAGCAGTTACAAATGCACCCCGTGCAGAAAACGAACGGAGCCTAACACGCAAATGGCTTGCTTATTATTACGCGCAAAATCAAGTAAGAACATTTCAACATTATTTACAGACATGCGTGTAACTCTTATCGCGCATGAATTTAAGCAAAACAGAGAAAGACATTTACGTATTTGGGTCCGCTGTAACGTTCGTTCATTCATTAATTTTTTTATTGTTTACGCAGTTATGTATCCGGCGGATCTCAGCATGCAGCAGAATTCGGATCGGGTCCTGCTTGTCACTAGCTAGTGTATCGATGGAAACATTGTTATTGCAGCCGCCGCCGGCCTACCTGCTACCGTGCACCGATGCACATAGCCTTGCTTCCTTACCGTGGAACTAGTGGAACGAAGCATCAATAAACAAATCAAGTTTGATTGATACACACCTACCCGCCCACCTGCTGCCTGTCAGACGCCGGATGTTGACCGAGCAGACGGAGTAACGACTACTGCTGTGTGGCCGATGAGATGGATCGATCGTGATCTCGCTCCGCAGCACCACCAGCAGCCTAGCACATAGCTAGGCTCTCTATATATGCCTGATGAATTGTGTATGCAGGCGACGCCGAATAGTTAGACAGATGGAGCATTTGACGGAGGTATACATAGCATACGTTATGTATGTAGGCAAGCATGCATCCTTGCACGCAGCTTGATTGCGCGCAGACATACACATACAGGTGCGTACCTCACTTCACGCGCGTATGCGCGCAGATTAGTCGCTAGATACGTAGCGCTGCTGCTTGACTTCAAATACTTCAAATGAACATTTCGATCGGTTTATATACCGAACACATACACGTGTACAGCAAGATAAGGGGGGGATACGAGCAGCCGTGACGCACGTGATCCCACCCATCCATAGAATCGCGTCAACCGATCGAAGCGATGTTGGACGATCGAGCGCCAAGAAGATGTACCGTGACTGATGTGTCGCTTGCCGTGTTCAACGAACTCGCGTGCTGATCTCGCAACCCCGCCGACGGCCATGCGTGCCCAAAACTCTGCCACTTATTAGTTGATCTAGTCATGCTATCCATGCGATCATAGCAAATGATGAGCATATTCCAAACTCCTTGCGCCCGCGCGCATGTCCCTTACTTTGACGTGAAGACACGAGCAGCCGCGATTACGTACCAAATCGCTCGGTCACCGTTTTTTTTGACGAGCACCTGCCTATCCAGGAGCACAAGAAGAAACAACAAGCGACTGATCTATGCGTCTTCCCTGCTCGCCTGCATCATCGATGTTCATTCGTTCCTCGATGTTCATTCAACGTTCTGTTTGCGTCATCGATCTTTATCCAAGCAACTCCGCATATTTACTCCAATCATTACATGACCCGATGGTTATGTGCGTGCGTGGCGCAGCATCTCCGGAGCTCCGTCCCAGCCCAGTCTGTGCGCGCACATCAACTAATGGAGCGAGAGTACGTAGTACCCTCGCTCGCATGATCGATAGATGAGCGGACCATCAGGTAAGCAGATAATTCTTTAATAGACATAGTGTGCACTTTATTCATTGCACGTGACGCAAATTATTGCGCGTAACGAGACCGGGTACCGTCTGGGGGCCCTGTTGCGCACGGCGGGCCCATTTTGATAACATAATCATCGGTTCGCTCTATCTGGTGCATGACTTTCACGCAGCAGGCTGGTTGCTTCACGGTGTTTTGTTGGGTCCTTACAGACATGCACGCTGCGCCGTGCAGCTAGCTTGAATGTACGCTGACAACGAACGCACCAACAAGATCATCAGTCACTGGACCGAAAGTATATATGTAGGAAAGCATGTCGACGGACGGATGTTGAATCAGCAGGTGAGCGAATACCATTCGATCTTGCGTGCAGGGCATGCATACGGTAAGCGTGGCGGTTGTGTATGGAAATCGTGGGAAGGTGCTTACTTTATTTGGGGATTCACATCCGTCCTTCGTTCCTGTCTGCTTCCCCTTGGCCAGCCTTTGTCGCAAGCGAGCCCAACGTTTCCCTCCGAACCCGCTCAAGTAGTGCTAGCTGATCGTTCAGCCCGCCGTGGCGCTCTCACCTTCAGGGTTTGCCACCGCCTGCTGCTATCTCCCCGACGTACAGCGCCACGAGACCGCTGCCGAACAAACGCCCAGTCCGTCAGCAGCCACCCCAAGGCTGATGAGCCATTGGAGCAGGTCCGTGCAGCGGCGCGGAAAAGGACATGCATGCGTGCCGCTCAAAGCGCAAGCGAGCCGTGCTCCATACACGCGCAATCCCTGTGCAGCGGGCCAGACAGAGTGCGCGCAGACGCCGGAGGGGTTGCCATAGTTGCCAAAACGCCCGGACAAAGGAGTCAAGCAACCCACTGTTGCAGCGGTCCGCCGCCGGGAGCGCCATCCTGTGCTGCGAGCCCAAGCCGTCCCTCCGAAACCGACCATGTGTGCTGCCTGGATCATTCCCCCCTGTCTGCCTTCCTTTGGCCAGCCTTTGCTGCGGGCCCAACGCTTACCTCCGAACTCGCGCAAGTGCTGGCTGATCGTTCAGCACGTGGCTCACTCACCTTGAGGGCTCGCTTGCCACCCGCTCCTGCTGTCCCGCCCGCCGACGTAACCATTGAAGCGGTACAATGGGCAGCCCCACGGAAGAGCCGTTGGTGTAGCTCCGAACAGCGGCGCTATAACGGACATGTCGCCACCTTCCACACACGAGCAATCCCTGTGCGGCGGGCCGGAGTGCGTGCAGACGGCGGAGGGGTTGATTGCTACAACGCGCGGGCACTAAAAGTCAAGCCGGCATAAGTATTATTCAGGCACTGAGATCCGTAATGACTTACCAACGCTTGACAAATACTCCTGCAGGCAAGGTTCCTGCCCTATTCACTTTGTTACGCTGTGTACCGCAGTCATACATTCCCTGTGCATGACCATCGTTCCACAGCAAATGGCTTACTTGTGACCGACAGACTTCTCTGTTAGCCAGGTGTTAGAATTGGCTGCAAAGTAGAGGAGCGGTATTTCCTTCAAGGCTTCCGGGCAACGGAATGCACTGCATTGTTAGAATTTTGTTGACACTTGTACTTGGAATTCATATATAGATAAGCAGAGGCACGCTGGTGCCAGTAGTTTAGTCTAGGATGTTGCCAGCTGTCGGCAAGCAATGGAAGCGCGGAGAGATTTCAGGTAGTAATCTGCTACAACGTAAGAAAGGGATATTAAATTTGACTTGCTTGGGTTCTGATTGCCAACGGCCTTCTGTAAAAAAATTCAAAAGCTTGAAGCTTTGTCCGTACAGTGCTCTGCGAAAGAGCGAACCCGTTTGTCTTACGGAAAGGTACGGAACATGGTCTCGGACGCCTCGGATCAACTGTGCCCGGTCGCCTCAACAATGATATTCCAGCAAGCATACTTACAGTAATAGCAAAGCGTAAATGTTTGTTTGCAGCGACAGTCGTCTCGGCCGAGTCATCCGTAAAGTTGCCCGGTGGCATGCATTCTACGGATTGCCATACCCCACTTTACGGGCGATTTTGCAATGACGACAGAGAACCGTCTTTCCCAAAGTAATGCGCGCGCCGCACTGACGTTATGCCTCCTTACGACCGTTCGTTACAGCAGCCAGATCGAACTAGTACGACGCTCGCCCTTTCATGTCCGCCTGATTGTGTGCATGCGCTTCGTGAAAACTATGGTCCGCTTGATGGTTCTATTAGCAAGTCCAGCATTTGGTCCCCGACTATCACCACAAGATACCGGTTTGCAGCAAGTGCACCGGTGGCCTGCTGAATCATGTTGCCTAAAGCGGCGACACGTGACTCGCTCGCTCGCTTTTCACAAAATGCGGGTCCTACAATCATTAGTTGTATGTCCTCAACCGCAGAAAAGACGATACAGCATACAGGTACCCGTCACGTCGACGTAAGATGTTCCAAGCTGGAAAACTATTCTATTATAAGCCACGAATATAAGTTAAATACCCTTCTTCTGGCAATCGCCGCAGTGGAAATGCTGATGAGTGTTCTACCGTATATCAATCCGCACGCCGTTTCCATGATTCGACACCAGAACCTTTAATGGTTGATAAGGGTCGTTCACAGCATTATGCAACATAACAATGCAATATAGCAATGCCACAACTAAAACTGGTTCCTTGCGTCTTGTCCGTCTTGGGTTGGTAATTATAAAATCGATTAAATACGGTACGGTACTTTCCAAAAAGCTGTCTCCGTCCATGTAAGAACTGAATAACTATTTCACATATTGTATGAACCAGTTACAATCTGGCTTGCGGTCCCGAAAGGAAAAGGCCCAACGATATGGGGCTGTGTTGGAGTCAGAACTTGAAATGCTGTAACCTGAAATTTGTATTTTTGTGTGAAAATTAAATGGTGCGCATATACAACGCTTGACATTCGATTTCCACGGTGCCCTTCTCCTCTGAAACCATTTTAACTGGGTCAGCCCGTGACACTTATCTTATTATTATTGGGACCACACTCATTCTGCAAATTGTTTAATAGCGATGGAGCAGTCTTCGAGCATCCTACAGGGAGGGTTGGTTTGTCGAACTCCGCAAATGCAAACAGATAATCTTCGAGCCTGGAAATACAATCTATTTCATACTTACAGTATATATGCAAGATGTTGGACTTACGTTACCCAAAGATCACATCTTCTGTTACAGCATGCTGCCTTCTGTCGGTTTTACTTTGCATTGGGCTCGCTCCCTTCCCGGTCCTTTGCGAAATCGCTCAAATTGAGGTACGTGTACTCATATACACACGCCGGAATAAAATTACCCGGCGTTTTGTACCTGGGTCCACCGATACTGAATGATCGATAACCTGCTCGCCGCGACAACAGGGAGTTTCGGCCACTCAGCATGAAACTTCACAACACGTCGAATCTGATGGCGACGGAGCCATGCTGGTGTCGTTCTCGGGCCGGTCCCTCCTGAGGGTTGGCCCACCACCTCCTCGGAAGCCGAGCCCTCCTCCACCTCCCGCCCCAGGTCAGCTCGGACGTGGCCGCGTTTCCACGCGCACGCACCAAACCTCTGTCTGTTGGTCTGTTGCACTTTCCGCAAGGCGCCCCAGCTCAGGACTTGGCACGCACGCGCGTTCATGCATGTGGCGGCAGCTAGTGACGGAGCCCCGCAGGGCGAGGTAGAGCGCAGGAGCCAGACATACACCTTGTAACGGTTACATCACATCACCTTGCTATGGCGCTGCTGATGCTGATACTGATGTACTGTGAACCACAAATGAAGTCATGAACGGCGCTCGTACAGTGGCACCAACTAACGATACGCCCGGCAGTCGTCAGAGTCCCGCGCACTGCGGAATAGCAGCCTGCCTGCCGTCGCATGGAGGTCAGGGACCCGGTTCTTTCATTTGTTCCCATTTGATGTGTCCTTAAGTAAACGTCATGAGGAATGAGCCTACTTCCCAGTTGCATGAGCCAGGTGTGTTTTGCGCCATGTGCCGCCTCGCTGTGTTCCTCCCATCTGGCTGACCGACCCTAACACCCGCTCGCGAAACCTTGACATGGCGACGATGACTGGGCCCTGTGACAGCGGCTTTGTACCTGGGAGGGACCCTGGTCCAGGGCAAGAGTCTGGTCTCGCCCTCCGGCGTGTACTCGCTCGTGTTGCGGCCCGATGGCAACCTAGCTATCTACAAGACCGACAGCAGCGGCGGGGAGACGGGCGCGGCGGGGAAGGCCGTGTGGGACCTGACCAAGTACGGCGCCTGGCCCACGACGATGGAGGGGCCGTACAAGATGGTGCTCAAGGTAAGGCACTGTTTGCAACGCTGTGTAAGGCGGGCGCCGGGGCCCGACGAACATGTACCAGACTTACTTGACCATTGCAATCATATGGTGTGCGGTACGGGGGCGACCGGGCGAGGTGCGTGGTGTGCTCCCAGCGGGTTCGCCCAGATTGCTGCTAATGAATGGATGTATCTGCGCACACACACACACACACACACACACACACACACACACACACACACACACACACACACACACACACACACACACACACGCACGCGCTCGTGTGTGGGCGCTATCACATGACAGGTGTCAGGGCTGCCACCTTGGAGTGCGGCAATGCGTGCGCAATCCGCAGCGCACCTGGATTCTTTTCTGCAGGAGTCGTACATGCACGTGCGCCGCACGTGTGCGACATAGAGCACGTGCTGAGCGTCGACACCTTCGGTGCTGTGCTGCCGTGCTTCAGCATATCCATTAGAATGGAACGCAGCTGGCCCGGATACGTTAAGGCGGAGCGGATGTCGCTTGTGCGCATTATTGCCACGCACACAGCGGAGAACGCCGTACTGGGCTCCCAGCAGCGCCATATTTGAACCCGTACATGGAGGACCCGCACACCGACCCTTGTGCGCTTGCAGCTTGCAGTCTATGCGCATGAAAATCAACGAAGTACATGCACACCTGCGTCTTTTGCTTGCATGTGCCGGCGCGCGAAACAGATGTGCCGTGCGTGCACGCAGGTTTCAGACTCCAACCTGGTGGTGGTGGGCGCAGCCGGCGCGCTGGTCTGGGGTACACGCCTGGTCGGCGTGCCCGGCCCCGGGCCTTACGCGGCTCGCCTCACGGACGCCGGGGTCCTCCAGTTGGAGGCTGCCGGGGTGGTCTACTGGACGAGCGGTGCGTCGTACTCGTTTGTCGTACACACGCGCATGTACACATCATGTCACTCGTTAGTTGCCGTGCGCGACCCCACATAGCTACGTCGCCCGCGGGGTCCGGTCCGATGTAACCCCTACCATATCTAGCTACAGCTACTGCTGACGAGCCCCGATCTGACATCAATCTTCACAGCTGCATTCGTGTGGCATGGCCGGGTGAACGTGTTTGTTGGGCTGTTTGCGGTGTGGGCGATACGACAAAGGGAACGGCACTGTACGGCATCAGAGTCACAACACACGAAAGCAACGAACTGAATGTTCGTGCTTCAGCTTCGCCGCCTCAGAACGCGAGCTCGTCAGGAAGTGCGTGGCCACCTACGTACCCCCGCGCGCCCCGCTGACAGGGATTTGATGATTGGTCTCTGAGTGCTTGCGTGCGTGGTCAGGGATGGCTTGCGCACCAGCCGGCTAACGCTTGATTGTGCCCTGAAAGATAGCTGCGTGTGTGTGGGCATCGGTTGTCACAAATGCGCAGGCTGCCCGCCCATCCCTGCCGGCTACACCTTCCGGCCCTTCAAGGACCACGTGGGAGACGACATGGCGCATGCCGCGGACACGGCCGGTGCGGCGGAGGCGTGCTCCGCTGACTGCCGCTGCAGGGCCTTCACTTCAGGTGCGTTCCTACCGTACGTACTGCAACGCTAGGTGATGCCGATCCAGAAGCGTTGACTCAACGTTTGAGATCGTTGGCTTTTGCAACAAACAAACCACAAAACACGTTAAAATGCCATCGGACAGCGCATGTACATACGACAGACTGACTCGATCGTACATATCAGCCATCTCGAGATCTAGTTTGGGGGGGTTTGGGAGGACCGGCACCGCAGACCTCCCACGTGCGCGTCCGTGACCGTTTCCAGGTCTGAGTGAACCATGTTACAGTGGATCCCGTGCGTGGGTCATCGGTGACAGCCGCAGCCTCCTCATCGCAAAAACGGATCCGCGCCTCCGACCGGTGCTCAGCACGCACACACACCGCGCGCAGCACAACCCCGACTGCTGATGATGCTGTATCGGAAGTGTATCGGAAGTGTATCGGAAGTGTATCGGAAGTGTATCGGAAGTGTATCGGAAGTGTATCGGAAGTGTATCGTACCCTCACGTGCATCAGCTACGAGTAGAAGAGTGAGCGCGTGGCTCACAGGTAATAACAGCTCCGAGTACTGCAGCGGTTAGCTACGCAGCAGGCAGGAGGGGTAGACGCGCGACCCAGCACGCCGCACACCTCGCTGTGCAAGGCACCGCCGAGTGATGATGCCGTCTGGTAAATGCATCGCAAATGGCTTCCTGCCCCACCTACCAACCTGCAGATGGCTGGCTCAAGACCCTGTCGAACGTCACCGCGACGTTGGCGGCCAACTGCACGTGTTGCGGCCTGTACGTGCGCGAGAATGCGCCGCTCTGCTCCCCACCGCCGCCGTCACCCAGGTGGGTATATACATGTGGTCGTGCGTGCCGTGCCAGGCGCTGAGAATGAAGCAGGCAGGGTTAGTTATCGATTGGCGCCTGCCGCGCACTACTGTAAGCAACGAAATAATAGGCGGCGAGGCTAGCAACGGACGGATGGTTTGATTAGGGTGTCTTTCTGGGGAGGGAGCTTGTGAGGGATGCTGGGATGCGGAGTAGGGTGCAATGCGTGGGACTTGCAGGGCGCTACTAGCTAGGTAGCTAGTAGCCCGATGCGGGGCCGATCCACGTACTCTGCAGTGGGGCCTTCGAAAACGAATCGATTCCTGTTTAAGTGCTTATGTGTGCCGCCGCCGCCGCCGTCAGGTGAGCTAGCCGGCACACCGCCGGCATTCTCGCCCGTAAGCCGTAACTCAGCTGTACATACAGTGGCCATCCACCACCCGCGGGGTCCACTGTAACATGATAAAAAATAATATTATTACATGTCACGTACGTTCATGTTATTATGTGACCACGGAAGGTGACATTGCTGCCGTACCGTGTATCCCTACATGCCCACCGAAGGCCGCCCCTGCGCCCGCCGCCGAGCCCCAAGCCGCCGCCTCGGCCCAGCCCGCGCCCGCCGCGACCCAGCCCACTACCTCCCCACCCTCGCCCGCCGAGGCCCAACCCACCGCCTGCACAGGGTGAGCAACGATTACAGTTACCTGATGACCGAACTTAGTGGGTGCGTGCGTGGATGGGTAAGTGCGCAGCGGAGTGTGTGTGTGTGTGTGTGTGTGTGTGTGTGTGTGTGTGTGTGTGTGTGTGTGTGTGTGTGTGTGTGTGTGTGTGTGTGTGTGTAGTGAGGAAGGCAGGAAGCCCGCTCGACCCAAGAGAGTGTTACATATCTCACCGAGCCGTGCATTTGGCTGCTATTTAAGTATTTATGCATGACTGCGTAGTTGCCGCTGCGTGCGTGCCCATATGCGCTGTCCGTATGTATGTGCCGCCCGTTTGCGCTGCACGCGCCCATCCACTTGCCGCGCGTCATGCAGCAGCCCCGCCGTGCGCTTATTTATTGTACCTGTGTGCGTACCTACGCAGTACACCTGCCGCGCACTCACCGGCTGCCTGCCGCACACCAACTCGTTGCCGCTGTTGCCGCGGTTGCCGCTGTTGCCGCTGTTGCTGCTGCGCGCACTCAGTGACTCTGTTCCCCGGTCAGAGCTTGGCGGAGGGGGCATACATGGAGTCGTCTGGAGGTGCCTACCGGCTCTGGATGCAGTCGAACGGAAACCTCGTCATCTACAACGTCACTGCCGGGGATGGCGGCGGCAACGGCAGTGTGCCTGGCCAGGGGAAGGTCGTGTGGGACCTGACCAAGTACGGCGCTTGGCCCACCAAAGTGGGAGGCCCGTACAAAATGTTGCTCAAGGTATATATATATATAGGCACTATGAGGAACGAATGAATAATTATACGGGGAGCTGCTGTCTGCGGAACCTCATCCGCTAACGTTTGTATGAAACCTGTCGTTTTGAGCGTAGTGTGTATATAGTCGCACATGTTTGCACCCTGCACTGGGGGAGACACCGCAAACATGAGTTTTTGTGCTGTTGCGTCTCATCCATATGGCCAACGTCGCTAGGTACTGAATTGTATCCGTACAGTAATCCGTACGTGTATGCTCATGCACGTCCGCCGCCGCACCCCATCGATCCGGTCATCCCTATGTGTGTCCGACACATCATCAGGCCAATGACGGCAACCTGGTGGTGGTGGGAGCCAAGGGCGCGACGGTGTGGGCAACGCGCCTGGCCGCGCTGCCCCCGCCGCCCTACTCACTCGCCCTCTCCGACGAAGCGGGTGTGCTGCAGCTGCTGGCGGCGGCGGGCGCAGAGGCTGCCGCTGGCACCGCGTACTGGACGAGCGGTGAGCGAGCTACCTACCTAGCTAGCCTGTCTTAAATCTGCACATTTATCAAGCAGGCTGCTGGTGGGCCTTCGGGGTGTATGTATGCACGAGACCGTACGGCACACCTTTGCTTCCGACCTCCAATTCAGGTCAACGGGTCCATGAGCCACGGCCACCTGATGTTGGCCCCTTAGGGCCCCTTAGCTAGCAGCTGGGTATACATGGATAGATGCCCCGTTTGGCTCGTGTCGTGTCTTGACGGGACGCCTCACTGCCGCCAGCAGCACCCAAACGGCCAACCGACAGCGTTTTGACGGTGGTTGGTCGCATGAGTACATGCATCCCCGCCCGCGTGTCCTGCAACCAACTAAACCATTGAAACCAACTTAACCTACGTGCGTACGGACGGACGGACGGCCGCCGCGTGCCTGCACGCAGACTGCCCGCCCATCCCCGAGGGCTTCACCTTCCTGCCCTTCAAAGACCACGTCGGGGACACGTACTCTCAACTGCTGGCCAGCGGCGG